>ML350612.1:0-54082 GCA_005239505.1 Nicotiana paniculata | reverse complement strand
CCCAAAGCTGCTATTCTCCTTGTTAGTCTTTGAACTTCCTTTTTATTTGTTAAAATATCAGGTATTTCTTCTGTAGCTTTAATTTGAGCGGGATTTACCTCTATTCCTCTATTCTATACAAGGAAACCCAAAAATTTACCCGATTGCACTCCAAAAGCGCATTTCTCTGGATTTAGCTTCATATTATACCTGCGTAAAATATCAAAAGCAGTAGAGAGATGCTGGAAATGGTCTTGTGCTTGTGTTGATTTTACCAACATATCATCAATATAGACTTCCATCGTCTTTCCAAGATGTTCTTGGAACATTTTAGTCACTAACCTTTGATAGGTGGCTCCAGCATTTTTCAAGCCAAAAGGCATAACTTTATAACAGTAAGTCCCCCTGTTTGTAATGAAGGAAGTTTTTTCCTCATCTGAAGGATCCATTTTAATCTGGTTATAACCAGAATATGCTTCTAAGAAGCTTAATAATTCATGACCTGCTGTGGCATCAACCATTTGATCTATATGTGGCAATGAGAATGAATATTTGGGGCATGATTTATTTATAATCTACGCATACTCTCCATTTTCCATTTGTTTTAGGTACCACCATGGTGTTTGCTAGCCAGTTAGGGTACGTTACCTCTCGTGTCGAACCAATCTTCAATAGTTTCTGTACCTCTTCGTCGATCACTTGGTTCTTGAATGGTCCTTGCTTTCTTTTCTTCTCTTCTACCAGGGCCCAGCCTCGTGCCTATATACATTTTTTGTTCAAGCTTTTGTTCATACAATGGAACAACTTCGAGCTCTTCCGTAGTTGTTTTGATGTGCTCGTCTTCCTTTGGTTCATGAATGACGTCCGGTCTGGAATCTGCATCTGTATGGTATAGTACACCTTCCGTGGTAACTTGATTCACCTTCTCGTAAGTATTTTCTTTCATACCTGTTTCAGCAATAATACCTTCCGTACCTATTTGGGTAGTAATTTCTTCCATGCCTATTTGGGCAGCGTTACCTGCTTGGGAGATTCCTTTATCTCGTGATTCTTCTACCTCTATTTTCTTATTGTAGTGTACCATAGAGTTCAAAATTCTTGCGGTCTGCTAATCGCCTCTAATTTGCTGAATCCCCCATTAACAGGGGAATTTAATTACCTGATGCAATGTGGAGGGTATTGCTTCCATGTCGTGGATCCATGGCCTTCCCACGATTACGTTATAAGCCATGTCAGTATCGATGACTTGGAACCTGGTACTTTTGATCACTCCCTCAGCATAGGTGTTGAGCTCAATTTCTCCTTTTGTTATAATCGTAGATTTATAAAATCCTGATATGGCTCGTGCCCTTGGGATTACTTGATTCCCCAATAGCATTTCTTTCACGACTCTTAGCAAAATGATATTGCCTGAACTGCTTGGATCAATCAACACTGTTTTTACGTTAGTGTCATGAATAAGTAAAGATATTACCAGAGCATCATTGTGAGGAAGCATTAATCCGCCGATATCTGCATCATTGAAGGTCATATCGTCCTCTTCCAGATTTTCACGAACCCGTTTTCCATGTGTAATTGTGAACTTTGTGGTTGTTTTGCAGACTACTCCGTTTACTTCTTCACCTCTGTGTATCACGTTGACGGTTCGTTTTGGAGAAGGAGGCTTTGGGGGTTCGTGCCTGTTCCTCATATATGCCTGTTTACCTTTATCTCTAAACAATTCTGTTAAATAGACCTGTTTCAATAAATTTTCTATTTTACCTTGTAAGAATCTGCAATCCGCAGTTTTGTGCCCATGATCGTTATGGAATTCACACCAGTGATCTGGGTTCCTTCTATTTGGATTTGACCGCATCTCTTTGGGCCACTTAACCTTGTCTCCCATGTTCCTCAATATTGAGACAAGTTCAGTAGTACTTACATTAAAGGTATGATCCCCAATTTGAGTATTACCTCTAGGTCGTTCATCTCGATCTTTTCTGGATCTAGACGAAGATGAGACGACGTCTCTTCCTTGTGGTTTATAGTCTGACCTAGTGTTTTCGAACTTGGGACGAATATCACGTCCCGAGGGTCCTAAGTAATGATCGTACCTGTTTTTACCTGATCTTCTGTCTGATTCTGGACGCCTAGATTTGGAATGATCTTCATCTCTCGAACGAGCAATGATATCTTCTTCAATTATGAGTTTAGTACTATACCTGTTATATACATCATTCCATGTTGTAGCGGGGAATTCTCTTAGACTTTCCTTAAGTCATCTCGTTGCTTCTGAGCTTTTATCATTTAGGTTGCTTGCGAATGCAATGGCTGCACAATTATCAGGCACCCTGGGTAACTGCATTCTTTCTCGTTGAAACCTGTCTACAAACTCATGGAGTAGTTCCGTGTCTCCTTGTTTTATTTTGAATATGTCTTCCATTATTTTCTCAACGTTTTGTGCACCAGAGTGTGCTTTTATAAATGAATCTGCAAGCTCAGCAAAAGAGTCAATAGAATTTTCAGGGAGAAGAGAATACCAGGTTAGGTCTCCTTTGGTACGTGTTTCCCCAATTTTTTTGATAGGACTGATTCAGTCTCTTGTTTTGTTAAGTCGTTGCCTTTTACTCTAGTAGTGAAAGCAGTCACATGATCACGTGGGTCAGTTGTTCCATCATATTTGGGAACGTCATGCATTTTAAATTTCTTGGGTATAGGCAAATGTGCCGCACTTGGCTTCCAAGGTTGTGGAGAATACCTATCAACATCAANATAGGTGGTACTCCAGGAATTTGTTCGATGCGATCGTTCTGCTCCTTCATCTGTTTCTGCATGGTTAGCAGTAAATTTTGTAATTCCGAGTTATTAGATATACCTGGTCTCGCTTCGAGAGATTCATTAGGAGTATCTTCTCTTCCTGAGTTTGCCAACCTAGATTGAGGATTTTCCAAGGTGATGGTATTATTGGGGGGTGGCGTTGGTGGTGTAGGTAACGCTGTCGGTAAACCCCTCGCAAATTCTTGCCAAGCTTGGCTCACATACTCTGCAATCATTTTCTTTACATGATCTTGTTCCACCGTTCGATCATTATCACCATTGTTGTTATTGGATATATCTGGGGATTGTTCCCTTGAACCACGTGGGGTTCCTGAAGGCGATGGAACTAGGGTTCCATTCCTTTGCTAGTTGTTGTCGTTGGAGTTCGACATAGTTAGGAGGATATCACTTGAAAAGCAAACAAAGATTATCAAATTCCCGGTGACGGAACCAATTTGTTTAACCAAAGAATTAGATCCTTGGACTAAAGCTATTTCTAGGATGAATGGGTTACTGATAATCAAGGAAATAGAGAAAAATGAATAATAGATAATATTGCAGAAATATAGAAAAGCGAAGTAAATTGTATTCGAGAATCAGATGCCTCTACAAGTTGTATTCCCCTCCCTTATATAGGAGATTCCTTGATATAACGTACAACCCTTGCTATGGTTGCTCATTAATGACTAATTATGACATTAATGAGGCTTTACAAAGGATAACGGTAATTGGGGTATGGTTACATAACGTTCGAGTAATCAATTGTGGGTTCTTGAATCTGCCCGTAGCTTTGTCTAGATTCATTCTGACGGCCTCTTCCCTATTTTGATCAGGTTGAGTTTTCCTTGGCTGATAAGCTCGTGGGTTTATTGAATTGTGCCTCTTTGTTCTGTACTTCTTCAAAGAATCACATCCAGCTGTCGCGTTCTCCTGTGTTCACGTAACTGGCTGAGTTGTTAAAAGCTGGCTTACGTGTGAAACTCTTTTTTACCAATACACCAGGCCCAAGAGATTATTGTTAGTTCGCTTCCTCGAAGGGGAAAGTGGGTGAGTCCCATTCTGAAGAAGAAGAAGAAAAGGAGGGCGCTTTGGTGCACAGGTCACGGATAAGGGGGATGGTTTTGGACGACGAGTCTACACCCATGACTTTGCCTTCCGTGTCTGCAGTTAGACCCTTAACCTCTGAAAACGTTTCACAGTCCCCTGTTCATGATTCTGTTGAGTACTTGTTCCATGAAGGCTTTGATCTTGCTCCTGATGATGTTCCTTTAGCTACTATTTTTCCTGACTCTTTAAGAGAAGATGTTTCATCAGTTCCTCCATCGTGGGTAAATCTTCTTTGAAGTCCCCAACTGACAACTTAGGGGCACGAAAATGTAATTATTATATGCGGCTATGTACTAGTTAGTACTTAGTTCTTACTTAGCCGCTCTTTTTGATATGAATGCAATTTATGACTTTTTTGTTTCGAGCTTCTGTTTTGCTCTTAAGTCTTTTGCATGTCTTTCTTTTTGAGGTTTTTAGTTTCACCTCTAAACTTTCGCATGAAAATTCTAGAATCACTCGAACCTTTTTATAGTAGGCATGATGTTTGTACAAAATATATGCCTTTGTTTATGATAGGCTTTATTTATAAGATAGGGCCCTTTTTGATTGATGCTTAATGAAAAAGACGTCTCAACTTCATAGTAATGCAATAAAGTGTTAGGAATTTTTCACATGTTTAGAAATGCTTCTAAGGGAAGTTTTTTGTTTGAACTTCCACGACATTTTGCATGTGTTTACAATTATCGTCTAAGACTCATGTTGCAATTGTTTTTATTTAACAGATTTGATATACACTTGTATTTCGTAACTGTTTTTCATAGGTAACAGTTTTTTCGAGTAAATACAAGGGAGTAACTGTTTTTCATTAGTAACAGTTATTATACGAATTAGGGTTTTTACCCGCAACTATTTTTGTTGGAAACAGTTTTCTAATAAGTACGAGGGAAATGTTTTCTTATTCGTAACTGTTTTTATTTGATAACAGTTTCTTGAACAAATACAAGGATTTAGATCTTTCATCCATAACTGTTTTATTTGAGAACAGTTTTTTGAATGAGTACATTGATGATGATCTTTTACCCCTAACTGTTTTTGTTACAACAACTTTGAATAAGTATAAAGATGTACATTTCTTTCTCGTGACTAATATTTTGCCTTTCAACCTGAACATGTTCGAAGGTTTTTTTTTTTTGCATTAGGCTTTGTATTTGGATGACTCTTTTGATTTCTTTCGATTCTGCTCGTATCACTTGTCTCGTTGGGTAGATGGGTCTTCAGGCTCGAGCTTTTGACTTTCTGATAGTCTTCTTTGCTTCGTCTTAGCCTTCCATACTGTATAGTCCCCCAAGTGTTTGAGCTTTGAAGAATGAAATCTCGAGCACTTGATTATTCCTTCCTTGTGGTCCTTTTCCTGAAAAGGAAAAACACTCCGGACTCGAAGGTATATAATTTTTTAGATGATGACTGTTTAACCCTTTTAAAACGTCCATCAGAAAGTGTAACCCTAGACCGGGAATTGTGTTATTTCCTCGCGTCTTTGCAGGTCTAATATCATCATCTGGTGATGGGTTAGCTTTATGCCTATCATCTAAAAAAGTTAGTAAAATTTTTAAATGTTCAAAATAAAATCGAACGTGTGATACCTGACCGGGGGTACTTCTTTTCCTTAGAAGTAATACTTCTTCAGGTGGATGGCGTTCCAACTTGTTGGTAGAACTTTGACGTCCATAGCTTCCAACTCATTGGCGCCCTTCCCAGCTATGCCTCGGACTTTGTAAAGTCCTTCCCAGTTTGAATTTAGCTTTCCTGCGCCTGCTTCCTTCATTGATTGAAAGACTTTTTTGAGGACGAAGTCCCCAATCTTGAAGTACCGAAGATGGGCTTTGCGGTTATAGTAGCGCTCAATTATTTATTTTTTGGGCTGCCATCCGTATTAATGCTGCTTCCCTTCGTGGTTCGAGCAGGTCCAGATTAGTCCTTACTTCATCGTCGTTTACTTCTCCCG
The DNA here is from genome assembly GCA_005239505.1 of Nicotiana paniculata. Lineage (NCBI taxonomy): Eukaryota > Viridiplantae > Streptophyta > Magnoliopsida > Solanales > Solanaceae > Nicotiana > Nicotiana paniculata. The sequence goes on along the minus strand of ML350612.1, from coordinate 48,255 downwards.
TAGCTGTCATGAACCTTATGCTTGGCTCGCCGATTTCCACAGGTATTAAGGCTTCTGAACCATAGACAAGTGCGAACGGAGTATTTGCCGTGGCTATTTTTGAAGTTGTTCTGTATGTCCATAGCACCGCTGGTAACTCGTCAGGCCAATTTTCCTTGGCTTTATCTATCCGCTTCTTCAGGTTGCTGACGATGGTTTTATTCATTGATTCCGCTTGACCGTTAGCCACGGGATGATATGGTGTTGAAGTTATCCGTTTGATTTGCCATCTTTCAAAGAATTCTGTGATTTGCGAGCCTATGAATTGTGGGCCATTATCAGACACGATCTTCCTTGGTATACCAAAGCGGCATATTATGTTTCGTTATAAGAAGCTTTTTACTTCCTTTTCTCGCACCTGTTTGAATGCTTCTGCCTCTACCCATTTTGTAAAGTAGTCGGTTAATATAAGTAAAAATCGTACATGTCCCTTAGCCGGGGGAAGATGTCCTACTATGTCCATACCCCATTTCATAAAAGGCCATGGTGATATAACTAGATGTAGTAATTCTGCTGGTCGATGCATGTTATTGGCGAACCTTGGGCACCTATCGCATTTAGATACGAAGTTCTCGGCTTCTTCTTCCATCTTGGGCCAATAATACCCAGCTACGATTAAGGTTTTTACCAAGGATCTTGCTCCTGTATTATTTCTACAGTGTCCTTCATGGACTTCTTTCATCATAAACTCCATTTGGTTAGGTCTGAGGCATTTAGCTAGGGGTCCCCCGAACATCTTGTGATAAAGTGAGTTGCGAATAAGGCAGTACCGTGCAGCTTTGCGGCGAAGTGCTTGAGCTGCTTTCCTGTCTTCAGGTACGGTTCCATTCTGCAAAAAATTAAGAATTTCGTTTCTCCATTCCTAGGTTAAGTTGTTGAAAGTTACCTCATTCTTGTCTTGACCGATCGTTGAGTGGAATAGATGGACAACAATAGCATTTTCTTTGTTTGTTACTTCCGTGACTGCTGCGAGGTTAGCTAATGCATCTGCTTCTGCATTTTCCTCTCTAGGTATTTGCATTACCTTCCATGTTTTGAATTGTCTCACGAGCTCTCGTGCTTTTTCAAGATACTGTTGCATTCGAGTCTCTCGAGCGATGTAAGTCCCCTGCATCTGATTTACTACTAGTTGGGAGTCGCTGTTGATCACGATTTACTCGATTGGGTGTTTCCGTGCGAGTTCAAGCCCTGCAATAACAACTTCGTACTCTGCTTCATTGTTAGTTATAGGATAACACTTGATAGCTTGCCGTGTCTTTTCACCCGTGGGTGATATTAAGACTATGCCCAACCCGATACCTTTTATATTTGAGGAGCCATCAATGATTAGGGTCCATATGCCCGAATTAGCACCGCTAAAAAGTAGTAACTCTTTTTGAACTTCAGGGATAATGCTATTACTAAAGTCAACAACAAAATCAACTAGTATTTGAGACTTAATTGCAGTCCTAGGCTGATAGATTATTCCATGCTCACTTAATTCTATGGCCCACTTGGCTAATCTTCCTGACAATTCTTGTTTATGCAGAATATTTCTTAAAGGATATGAAGTCACGACGGTGATTGGGTGACATTGAAAATATGGTCGTAATTTTCTAGATGACATTATTAAAGCTAAGGCTAATTTTTCCAGATCTGGATATCTAGTTTCAGCATCTAGCAAAGTTTTACTTACATAGTAGATATGTGATTACTTATTTTTTTCTTCTCTTACCAGTACTGCACTTACAACAATTTCTGAAACAGCCAGGTAGATGTACAATCTTTCCCCTTATTTTGGCTTTGAAAGCAGCGGTGGTTTTGATAGATAAATCTTCAGATTCTTGAGGGCTTGCCGACATTCTTCAGTCAATTCGAACTGATTCTGCTTTTTGAGAACTGAGAAGAATTTAAAACTTTTTTCGGAAGACTTAGAAATAAATCTTCCCAAAGCTGCTATTCTCCCCGTTAGTCTTTGAACTTCTTTTTTATTTGTTAAAATATCAGGTATTTCTTCTATAGCTTTAATTTGAGCAGGGTTTACCTCTATTCCTCTGTTCGATACAAGGAAACCCAAAAATTTACCTAATTGCACTCCAAAAGTGTATTTTTTTGGATTTAGCTTCATATTTTACATGCGTAAAATATCAAAAGTAGTAGAGAGATGCTGGAAATGGTCTTCCGCTTGTGTTGATTTTACCAACATATCATCAATATAAACTTCCATCGTCTTTCGAAGATGTTCTTAGAACATTTTAGTCACTAACCTTTGATAGGTGGCTCCAGCATTTTTCAAGCCAAAAGGCATAACTTTATAACAGTAAGTCCCCCTGTTTGTAATGAAGGAAGTTTTTTCCTCATCTGAGGGAGCCATTTTAATCTGATTATAACCAGAATATGCATCTAGAAAGGTTAATAATTCATGATCTGCAGTGGTATCAATCATTTCATCTATATGTGGTAATGTGAGCGAATCTTTGGGGCATGCTTTATTTAAATCAGTATAATCTACACATACCCTCCATTTGCCATTCATTTTAGGTACCACCACAGTGTAGCTAGCTAGTTAGGGTACTTTACCTCCCGTATCGAACCAATTTTCAAGAGTTTTTGAACTTCTTCGTCATTCACTTGGTTCTTGAATGGTCCTTGCTTTCTTTTTTTCTGTTTAACAGGTACGAAGGATGGATCTTCATTTAGTTTATGAGTCATCACCTCTAGTGGAATACCTGTCATATCTGAATGGGACCATGCAAAACAGTCTGCATTAGCCTTTAAATAGTCAATTAACGTACCTTTTAGATCGGGACTCAGCCTCGTGCCTACATACACCTTTTGTTCAGGTTTTTGTTCAAACAATGGAATAGCTTCGAGCTCTTCCGTAGTTGTTTTGACGTGTTTGTCTTCTTCCGATTCGTAAATGATATCCGGTCTAGAGTCCACATCTATATGGTCCAGCGCATCTTCCATGGTGACTGAATCGTCCTTTACTCGGGTGTCTCTTTCCGTACCTGTTTGAATATTTACTTTTTTCGTACCTATTTGGTTAGTAATTGTTTCCATACCTAATTGGCTAGATACATCTGTTTGAAAGATTTCTCTGTCTTCTGGTTCTTCCGTCCCTTTTTTGTTATAAAGTGCCACATAATTTATATTTCTGGAGGTCAGTTGATCACCTCTAATTTGTATGATTCCCCATTCTGAGGGAAATTTGATTACCTGGTGTAAGGTGGATGGTATTTCTTTCATAACATGAATCCAAGGCCTTCCCATAATCACATTATAAGCCATGTCAGTATCAATGACTTGGAATTTAGCATTTTTAACTACTCCCTCAGCGTAAGTGCTAAGTTCAATCTCTCCTTTGGTTATCACCGTGGAGTTATCAAACCCTGATATGGCTCGTGCCTTTGGGATCACCAGATTTTCCATTAGTGTTTCTTCCACGACTCTTAACAAGATGATATTGACTGAACTACCTGGATCAATCAACACTCTTTTAACGTTAGTGTCATGAATGAGTAAGGATATTACCAGGGCATCATTATGGGGAAGCATTAGTCCACCAAAATCTGCATCGTCAAAGGTTATTTCATCTTCAGTTGAGTCTTCTCGAACCCGCTTTCCGTGGGTAATTGTGACCTTTGATGCTAATTGGAAAACTATTTCATTTACTTCCTCTCCTCCATGTATCACGTTGATGGTTCGCTTTGGAGAAGGAGGCTTTGGGGGCTCCTGCCTGCTCTTCATAAATGCATGTTTACCTGTATCACTAAACAATTCTGTTAAATATCCCTGTTTCAATAAATGTTCTATTTCACCTTGTAAAAATCTGCAATCCGTAGTCCTGTGCCCATGATCGTTATGGAATTCACACCAGTTCCCCATCTCCTCCGATCTCGAAAGTCGTAATTTTACACTATTGAATGCTCTCTCTCAATCGTACTAAGGTAGGATCTTCATATTGTCGTGCTTTTACCTCGGCTACCAAAGATGATTATGATGTATTCTATACAGTAACACCTCCGTCATCAGAGTCTAACAATTTGATTATCATATTGGCCAACTGATGAAGCTCTTTAGTCAACCCCTGTCTACCTGACTCAATGTGTGCTAAGTGATAACTAGGGATTTGTACCTATTATTTACTCTCGTTTTCTTAGGTTTTGAGGCAAAATTGCATTAAGATACTCCCGAAACTTGATGCAAGTTGTTTAAATTGCATGATTTGAGGTGAATTAAAGATGTTACTAAAAATAACTCAAAGAGGAGCAGAACTTGCACTGGCCCAGAACCCAGTAGAAGCGCTTAGAGCGCCAATATTCCGCTGCAGCGGTTGTCACTTCGCTGCAGCGGAATTCCATCCGCTACCCCGGTCAAAAGTCCATAAGACTCTACTTTTGAGTCCCAACTGAACCGCCGTCCACGCCAATATTCCACTGCAGCGGTTGTCACTTCGCTGCAGCAGAATTCCATCCGATGTCCCGGTATAAATTCCAGAAGACTCTTTTTTTGAGACCCAGCTGAGCCGCTGCCCACGAAATTTTTTTGCTGTAGCGTTGTCCTCACCGCGCCATCATTCAAATATCCGCTGGGAGCGTATTCCTAAGATAAGATACTTGCTAACCTGAAGTTATTCATAATAGTGCAGTCACTGGTATTATCACGTTTCTGCGCTTTCTGGAGTCGCTGCGGCGCTGTGAAATTCCGCTGAGGGCGGAATAGAGATGCTGAAAGTACCCAGGTCCAGAAATGCTGCATCGGTTGTTATTCCTCTACAGTGGAAGACAATCCGCTGGAGCGCTTAGAATTCCGCTGGGAGCGAAATCTCTGTAGGGGCAATTTTGTCCAGTATTTTCAGCCTATTACAAAGACAACTTTTTCTCATTTTAGGGCATCAGACAAGAGAGTGAGCTCGTGAATAGTGTTTTTATTCTATTTTGAGTAATTTTAGCTTAGATTCTACCATACTTCTTATATTTTTTTTCTTGTAATCAATATTTATGGGTTTAATTCCATCATCTATCTTAATTTATTGCATGATGAGTAGCTGGACCCTCAAGCTAGGGTTGTGACCCAACCCTAGTGTGGGTAACTAATGGGTCTTCTATTTTAGGATGAATTTGTGAATGGGTGTATGACTTTTAGTCTATTTCATGAATCATTGAGTGAATTAGTGGTTTCAAATACTAATTTATGCCTTTTTGACCAGGGTTATTCTTGAGAGAGATGATCCCAGTCTAGGTAAATTGGCTAACAAGGTATTTGGGTGAACTCACGAGAGTGATAGCCCCAATAAAAGGGTATAAACTAGATATAGTGATACCCGACTTGAACCATTTCATTTGATTTGCTGGAACACCTAATTGGGCTTGAGAAAGCCAATTCGGGCATAGTCACCCAAATTATCAAGAGGTATTAGGTGATTAATTTAGTATGAGGTTATTGTTTAACCAAAGAATTAGATCCTTTGACTAAATCTATTTCTAGTATGAACACGGGTTACTGATAATCAAGGAAATAGAGAAAAATGAATAATAGACAATATTGTAAAAATATAGAAAAGCAAAGTACATTATATTCGAGAATCATATGCCTTTAAAGGCTGTATTCCCCTCCCTTATATAGGATATTCCTTGATATAACGTACAACTCTTGCTATGGTTGCCCATTAATGACTAATTATGAGATTAATGAGGCGTTACAAAGGATAACGGTAATTGGGGTACGGTTACATAACATACGAGTAATCAATTGTGGGTTCTTGAATCTGCTCATAACTTTGTCCAGATTCATTCTGACTGTGTCTCTTCCCTGTTTTGATCAGGTTGACTTTCCCGTGGCTGATAAGCTCGAGGGTTTATTGAATCGTGCCTCTTTGTTCTGTACCTCTTCAAAGAATCACATCCAGCTGTCGCGTTCTCCTGTGTCCACATAACTGGCTGAGTTATCAAAAGCTGGCTTACGTGTGAAACTCTTTATTAACAATATAGTTATGTCATTTGCCCATAATTCACAAGCTTATCCTAGATTTAGATCCCATTAGTCACTTGCCTAGGAGTAAGTTGCAACCCTAGTGCCTTTAATCATTTGATAAAAATTCACAAAAAAATATTGTAGTTAGTTAGATAATATTACTTTTTAGACTCAACCTTAGAATAGATTCAAAACCAAATTATATTGAGAAGAGCAATTAAGAACATGAAACACCACTAAATCAAGTAGAAACTCGACTCCCATTGCATAACTCCCTGTGGATATCGATCCCGACCCTGTCGGGTAAAAGCTGTTTCGACCCTGCCTTGCTACTTAAATAGTGGTATAGGTGGGCGTAGATCACTTTTTGGCGTCGTTGCCGGGGATGTTAATATGGTGTTGACTATCTATTTGAGTAGTGGTGTAGATTGTTTTTCTTTCCTTCTTGTTTGTTAACTTGTGTGTTTCAATCAATAAAGGTAATTATGGCTGATCCTCTAGCAAATATTATACCGGGGAGGAGGTAGATGATAACGGGGAAGAGGAGTTTCATCAAATTCCTCCACCTCAAAGACGAGGCCGACAGTCCAATCCCAATGATAATATTCCAGACCCTCCCCCGCCTCCTCTAGGAGTTGCTCCTCGGGTGCTTCCAAACGAGGGGTATGCCAGTGCAATTGTCCACCCAGAATCTGGGCGGGCAATTTTAAAATCACTAATGTCATGTTGACACTTCTGGAGCAACGGGGGTATTTCACGGGAGCTCCCCATCAAAATGCCTACAAGCACTTAAAAGGATTTGTGGACACATGTTGGGGGAGCAAGCAAACCAATGTATTGGAGGATACCTTGAGGCTCAGATTATTTCCTTTCTCTCTACGAGGGAAGGCGTTGGATTGGCTTGAACGACTCCCCAATCATTCTGTCTCTACATGGGATGAATTGGCAGATAAGTTCATTGCTAATTTTTTCTCCCCCGGGCACATGGCGTCTTTGAGAGATGAGATATTGGCATTCAAGCAAGAGCTGAATGATCCCCTTCACGAGATTTGGGAACGCTACAGAACTATGGTCAAAGAATGCCCAAACAATGACATCACAGAGGCCATGATACAACAGACTTTTTACCGGGGCATTAATACTACAAATTAGTGTGTGGTCAACCAACTCGCTGGGGGCAACTTTATGAAGCTATCTTACAATGAGGCATGTGACATCTTGGATGAAATGGCTGACACTTCGTCAGCATGGCAGAGTCGGGAAAATGTGCCCCAGGGTGATCCAAGTGTGATAAATCTCCACAAAGAGCTTCAGGACCACGAGCAAGCTATTGCCGAGCTTACCACTACCATGAATCAACTTGATAAGGCGTAACTTCAAAAATTACAAGGGCCAAAGCAAGTACATGTTATGGAGGGGGTAAATCTTTTGGTTAACAAGCGAAGGCCTCGTGGAAATCAAATGCAAAACAACAATGACCAATGTGACCAAGGAGTGAGTGGGTATAATCAAGAGGATTCCTATGATGAGAAAAATGAAGATGTAATGTATGCCAACAATTTTCAAGGGAAAAGTAACAACCAAAACTGGAGCAATCAAAGGCAAAGCAATTGGAACAACAATAACAACTCTAGCAATTCGGGGAACAACAATCAACAATGGGGAGGCAATAACAACAATTGGAGCGGGAACAACAATCGAAATTGGGGTGGAAATGGAAATCGGGGTTCAGGTTTTCAAAAACCCTAATGTATCAACAACCAAACAATCTACCCCCGTATCAATCACAATGTCAAAGTTCCTCAAGCAATGACATGGGCCGGATCGAGCATAAATGATGGAACGGAATATGGATTCGCATGCTCAAATTGCCTCCCACACTACCTCAATCCGCAATCTTGAGGTCCAAATGGGACAAATTTCACAAGCTTTGAACACTCGCCCGAAGGGGGAACTACCTAGTGACATGGTGGTGAATCCTAATGGTGGGAACATCAACAACAATACCGGGCATGCTATGGTGGTGACCACAAGGAGTGGTCGGGGTGGTGAGGCTAGTTCTTCAAAGCAAAAGAGGGTTGTTGGTGATGATGATGACTTGCAACATGTTGAGGTTCCTATTGAGGTTGAAGATTTGGTTGAAGATCCGATAAATAATGAAGTGAGGATTGACATAAATGATAATAAGGAGGAAACACAAAATGACGTGAACCCGTCTAGGGAACACGTAATTGACATACCCGAGCCGGTTTTGCCAAAAGTCAATATTCCATTGCCTAGACCTCCTCCACTCTATCCTCAAAGATTGGCTAAGCAAAAGACGGAGAATCAATTCAAGAAGTTCATAGATATAATGAAGAGTTTGTCCATCAACGTACCATTAGTTGAGGCACTTGAACAAATGCCCGGGGTATGCCAAGTTTATGAAAGACTTGGTCACAAAGAAGATATCCATGGAATGCGAGACAATCAAGATAACTCACCAAGTGAGTGTAATTGTGCACTCAATGGCACCCAAACTAGAGGATCCCAGAGCTTTCACTATTCCTTGCACTATTGGTAGTGCAGATTTTGCCAAGGCATTGTGTGACTTGGGTGCTAGTATCAATTTAATGCCTTATTATGTCTTTAAAACCTTGGGAATTGGCCAACCTAGAGCAACTTCCATGAGATTTTAAATGGCGGATCGAACTATGAAGTGACCCTTGGGAATCATTGATGATGTTTTGGTGCGGGTCGACAAATTCATATTGCCGCAGATTTTGTGATATTGGATTGTGAGGTCGATTATGAAGTACCTATTATTTTGGGAATACCTTTCCTTGCAACGGGGAAGGCCTTGGTTGATGTGGAGGCCGGTGAGATCACCTTCTGGGTGGGTGATGAAAAGGTCATTTACCACGTTTGCAAATCAATGAGGCAACCCAATAACATGGAGGTATGTTCTTTTGTGGACCTTGTCACCGAGGTTATAATTGATGAAACAAGCTCCATGATAAATATTGAATATCCCGTGGAAGCAGTTTATTGAATCATGAAGATGTTGTGGAGGATGGTTTGGTCGAGTATACCAATGCATTGCAAGGCATGGGTTCTTATTCTTATGGACCATGCAAGCTATCTTTGGATTTGGAGAATCAAAAAAATCCTCCAACAAAGCCCTCAATCGAGGAGTCACCTACCTTGGAACCTCAGGTATGAATTTTTGGGTCCTTCTCGTACTTTACCTGTTATACTTTCTTCTTGACTAACCCAATTGCAGGTAGATTCTACACTCAAAGTGCTCCAAAGGAGAAAGAAGGCCATAGGCTGGACTATAGCTGATATTCGGGGCATAAGCCCCGCCTTTTGCATGCGTAAAATTATTCTTGAAGATGATGCAAAACCGTCGGTGGAACATCAACAGAGGTTGAACGAGGCAATGCAAGAGGTGGTCAACAAGGAGATAATCAAATGGCTTGATGCTGGGGTTATTTATCCAATCTCTGATAGTGCTTGGACTTCACCGGTGCAGTGTGATCCGAAAAAGGGTGGTATGACCGTGGTGAAGAATGACAAGAATGATTTTATTCCCACTCGGACCGTGACTGGTTGGAGGGTTTGTATGGATTACCGGAAGCTGAATAAGGTGACCCGAAAGGATCACTTTCCATTTCCATTTCTGGAGCAGATGCTTGATAGACTTGCTGGGCGTGCTTTCTATTGTTTCTTGGATGGGTATTTAGGCTACAATCAGATTCTCATAGCCCTAGAAGATCAGGAAAAGACAACCTTCACCTATCCCTACGGGACATTTGCTTTTTCAAGGATGCCATTCGATTTGTGCAATGCACCCGCCACATTCCAATGGTGCATGATGGAAATTTTCATTGATATGGTTGAAGATTTCTTGGAGGTGTTCACGGATAACATCAGCGTGGTCGGGAACTCATTTGAGGAGTGTTTGCAAAATCATGATAAAGTCCTTGCCCCGTGTGAAGAAACCAACCTTGTATTGAATTGGGAAGAATGCCATTTCATGGTCGAGGAAGGCATCGTCCTCGGCCACAAAATCTCAAGAGATGGCATTGAAGTGGATAAAGCCAATATCGGGGTTATTTCCAAGTTTCCTCCTCCAAATTCGGTGAAGGGAGTCTGTAGTTTCCTTGGGCATGCGGGATTTTACCGGAGATTCATTAAAGATTTTTCAAAAGTGGTAAATCCCCTATGCAAGCTATTGGAGAAAGATGCCAAGTTCGAGTTCAATGAAGAATGTATGCAAGCTTTTTAGTTGTTAAAGCATAAGTTGACTACCACACCAATAATCACCGCACCAAATTGGAACTTTCCTTTTGAGCTCGTGTGTGATTCAAGTGATGTGGCGGTGGGGGAGGTCTTGGGCCAAAGGGTGAAAAAATCTTTCACCCGTTTATTATGCAAGCACATGAATTTCGCCCAAGTTAACTACACCGTCATCGAAAAGGAATTGTTAGCTAATGACTTTGCAATGGAGAAATTTAGGCCTTACCTTATGGGCGCCAAGGTGATAGTGCACACCGATCATGTGGAGCTCCAGTACTTAATGATGAAAAAGGATTCATAATCTAGGCTTATGAGGTGGGTCTTAATGCTCTAAGAGTTTGATCTAGAAATTGTTGATAGAAAGGGGAGCGAAAATCAAGTTGCCGATCATCTATCCCGGTTGGAAGAGCAAGGAAGGCAAAATGATGGCCTTGAGATCAATGATACTTTCCCGGATGAGCAGCTTCTCTCAGTCTCTATGCATGACATGTCATGGTTTGCAGACATTTCCAACTTTCTTATTACCGGTGTTGTCCCGTTTGAGCTCTCCTCTAACCAAAGGAAGAAGCTTAGACGAGACAACTTGGATTATTATTGGGATGAGCCGTATTTTTTCAAAATATGCAATGATGGAATCATACGACGTTGTGTCCCCGAAGAAAAGAAATTGTCCATTCTTGATTCTTACCACTCTTCGCCCTACAATGGTCATCACGGTGGGGCAAGGACAGCTTCAAAAGTTCTAAGTTGCAGATTTTATTGGCCTACTTTGTACAAAGATGCGAATGACTTGGTAAAGAGGTGTGACGAATGTCAAAGAGCAGGTGGTATATCAAAGAAGGATGAAATTCCCCTCACAACGATCCTTGAGGTTGATATATTTGATGTGTGTGGCATTGACTTCATGGGTCCTTTTGTCAGCTCGTGTGGTAATACCTACATTCTCGTGGCTGTGGATTATGTTTCAAAATGGGTTGAGGCCATGTATTTTCCCAATAATGAAGCCCTGAGTGTGGTTGGTTTTCTCAAGAAAAATATTTTCACACGATTTGGGACTCCTTGGGCTATCATAAGTGACAGGGTATCTCATTATTACAATCAGGTTTTTGATTCGTTGCTTGCCAAGTATGGGGTAAATCACAAAGTGCCCACTCCTTACCATAGCCAGTGGGCAAGTTGAAGTCTCAAATCAGGAAATCAAGAATATTTTGTCCAAGACCATGAATGCAAATAGGACTGATTGGTCTAAAAAACTTGATGATGCACTTTGGGCATATAAGACTGCCTTCAAGACCCCGATTGGTATGTCTCCGTACCGGTTGGTGTATGGTAAGGCATGTCACCTCCCGGTTGAGTTGGAGCACAAGGCACTTTGGGCTTTGAAGAAGTTGAACTTGGATTGGAACTCTGCTGCAAATCTTCGTGTTGATCACCTTAATGAGCTTGATGAGTTTAGATTCCATGCCTATGCAAGATATTCTTTGTACAAGGATAAAATGAAGTATTTGCATGACAAGTATGCTAAGCACTGGGAATTCAAAGTGGTAGACTTGATATTGCTCTTCAATTCAAGGCTTCGTCCCTTTCCGGAAAAACTCAAATCAAAGTGGAGTGGTTCGTTTGAGGTAGTATTAGTTACACCCTTTGGTGCCCTAAAAACAAGAATGGTGAAGCTTTTCGTGTGGATGGGCATCGAGTCAAACACTACTTGGGAAAATTTGAAGATAGCCACATGGTGGCTTTGTTCACTTGATCATGGTAACATGCGTCGTGTCGCGGCGTTAAATCATGCGCTTCTTGGGAGGCAACCCAAGTGTTTTCTTTTCATTCTTTTTGTTTCTTTTTGTTAGAGTAAATTTTTCTTGAACTAACCTATTTATGAAGTTGGTGTAGGATTTGATGATTGCAATGCAGGAACAAAATCTGGGAAAAAATGGGCTACCAGTTCAAAAACGCTGTTGCGGTCACATTTCCGCGGTCAGCGGTCATAAAAATGCTGCAGCGGAAAACATTCCGCTGTCGCGTCAAGTTTGAGCCAAAATTCCAGAAAGGTCACAACTCTATGGATCTCCATTACGCTGTAGCGATTGGAAATCCGCTGACAGCGGTGGGATTACGCTGTAGTGGCAAAATTCCGCTGACAACGGAGATCTTTGGTGCCCAACTCTATGAAATGCTTAAAAGCGCGGTCAACGGTAAAATTCTGCTGCCGCACTGGGTAAGTCAGTGGGTCCCCAGTTCTCGCCTATAAATATACATGGCCCCCCTTCTTTTACTCTTTTCACCCATTTGGCTCTCATAGATAAATTTTGTTGTTCTCAATCTCAGCACTGTACACCTGAGCTTTAAAAAATTCTCACATATTAACATCAACATCATCTAGCAGTGGTATGTTCATATTATTTGATTTTAATTGTAGATTTTAACTTTTAGCTTGTTCTTATTAATTTTCTTTTCTAGAAAGGTAGTCATTTAAGCCCTAATGCTTGAACATGTTTCACCAATGTGTTAAAATCTATGGGGTAGTGATTTCTTGTTGCCTAAGGGGATATAGGGTTCTTATTACATATGCTTCATGTTAATTTTTTCAAAAATTGGTAAAACCCTAGTTTGAACACCGTTGTTAGTGCACGTCAGTGTTGAATTCCGCTGCAGCGGACCAAAAATCCGCTGACAGCGGAACCATCTACTGCTATCTTGATGATGAAAACCACTGCAGCAGCCAAAAATCCGCTGACAGCGGTGGCCTTTCGCTGCAGTGGTCATTTTTCCGCTGGACGCGGTTTGAAAGATCAGAAGATGGGGTATTCTGAACCCCCACTTCTGCTGCAACGGTCAATATTTCACTGACAGCGGTGACCCTTTCGCTGCGACGATTATTTTTCCTCTGTCAGCGAAATTGTTCATCCAACACTGTTTTATTCCCTGCATTACTGAGGCCTGTGCTCTTTGGATACTTGGGTACCATGTTCTAACAACTTTCGTTACATGTCTGCAGAGAATGGTTCAATCACGAGGTGGAGCAGACAAGCAACCCAAGAGGGGTAACTCTAGGGGTCGGGGCAAGGGCAAGGGCAAACAATAGGCAACCCCATTAGGCCCGACAAAGACCATTGGGAAGAAGCAAACACGAAAAAGGCCAACACTCGACCAATCTGAAACAAGTGAATATGCCCCCTCCTAGGAAGCTTCGGAGGGAAACAATGGAGCAGCCTTAGCAGAGGCATTGTCCAAACCCAGGAGGCTTGTCAATGAGCCTACTAGCTCAGACTCTTCGGACAGTTTGGGTCTTTCCAGTGACTCCACACCCCCACATGATACCAGTGCAGCAGCTCAGTCCACCGCCCCTTCTTCTATCGAGCTTGACAACTCCGAGGAGATACCAGATGATGGCAGGGGTGGTGACACCCAAGTACAGACAACAGGGATTCTCCGGTCGAGAAAACCATCAGTGTGGCAGGATCGGTTTGTTTCTGAAACGGCCTACCACAAATTCATAGAGTGGTGGCCCCAGAGGTCACTGATCCCTGAGAGGCCTTTCATTGTTAAGGATCTACTACCGCATAACCCAAATGTCAAGAGGCAATTTGAGGAAAGAGTTGGGTGGGGTTTCTTCACTAGCAAAGTTGAGGATGCCAATGAGTATGTGGTGAAGGAGTTTTAAGTGAATGTTTCCCATACAAAAAAGGGCACATATCTTACTCAGGTCCGGAACAAGAAGATCTTATACAGTGGTAGTGCATTCAACGACTATGTTGGCTTTGCTGATGAAGATGAGACTCGCTACCAAGAGAAAGTAGCATTGGGAGATATGGCTCATTCGTGGTTGGTGTCAGTTATTGCTATCTCGGGGACTACTCTGGCTTGGTTGGCTATAGGTTCCACTATCTACAGGAACACACTCAACTTCGAGGCCAAGGGTTGGGCTACCTTTGTTTGCAGCCGGATAGATCCCATCCTTCATGACAGTGACATGCCTCTCTCACGAGCCCTGATAGTTCGAGCAATTATGGATGGCATCCCGATTAATGTCGGGAAGAACATGGATATGATGATTGATCGGATTGTACAGAGAAATGAGGCCTCGTATCCTTTTCCCAACTTCCTCACTTTGTACTTTAGGGACATGGAAGTTGAGGGAAGGGAATTTGATGTCACAGTGAGGCCAAAATCAGCTTTTTCATGGTATAGTCTAAAAGGTTCGAACAACCCCAAGGCAAAAGGGAAAACCACCACAGCTACTGTCACGACCCAATAATCACAGGTCGTGATGGCACATAACTTGACCCACTAGGTAAGCCAATTAATAAAATAAACAACCAAATAAACCAATCGAAAAATAAATTAGGATTTATCTGAACTTTTACAAATCTACCCAAGAACTGGTAGTATGACTCATGAGCTTCTAAGATTTAGAATATACAAAGCTGGTATGAATAAATACACGTTCTGTTTGAAACTACATGAATAGATTAATAATGTCTAAAAACTACCAAAAATAGTGGCAGCTTCTATCCAGAATACACGAAAATCTTCAAGGTCAGCCCCCGACTTCTTCAGCAGCTCCGCTCCAATAGTCTACACAGAGTGTGAAAAAGTGCAGTATCAATACAACCGACCCCATGTACTGGTAAGTATTTTGACTAACCCCGTCGAAGTAGTGACGAGATTTTTAGTTAAAAGATACTCATTAATAAACACTATAACATAAACTAGCAATAGAACCAAAACGCAAAATAATAGAATAGAGTACCCAATGCAACTGTGACAGGAAATAGAAGAGTATCAGAAAGAATCACAATTTAACAGTTTCTAACATCTCAACCGGCCCTTTTCTTAGAACGGAAGCCCATGAACCACAACAATCACCTCATATACTTTCTTAGGGTGATAAAGTACCCAAGACATCAAGTCTAACGGCATGGCAACACCCTTCGTGCATTTATCTCATCCTCACCATATATGTATAAAACAACACCAACCAAATGATAGAAATACTGACAATAGAAATGACAAGGAAGGGAATATGCAAGCATTGATAATACACGAGAATGTACAGAAGAACATTAGTAACAGACTAAGCAGAGAGCACAGAGATAATGACCACAATTAGGAAAAAGGGGTTATAATTTCAATTAACTAGCATGATGGAGGTCTAAGTACAATATAGCAAGCAAGAAGGAAACACATGACCTTCACAAGTTAACAAGTAAGGACATGAAGGGCTAGCATGATGGAAGACTTACACTATGGTACAACATAATAGATAAAACATGGAATAAGCAAGTTAAGCAAGTGAAAGACATGGACAACACAATAACAATTGAGATAGAAGTCAAGTACGTGACAATAACAATATATCACACAAAATGTATAATGGCGACAATGACAAATCAAGGTAAAGGCGGACATGTATACATGGAAAACAGATATCACATCATAATGCATGCCCCTCATCCTCACCTGCACGAAAACACCCTTCGTGCCATGACCTTACAATATTAAAAGCATAACAATATAAATGAAATGGCACGACATCACCCTTCATGCATTACACTCTTTCCTCACATGGTAATGTATATGAAATGGCACGGCATCACCCTTCGTGCTTTACACTCTTTCCTCACATGATAATGTATATGAAATGGCACGGTATCACCCTTCGTGCTTTACACTCTTCCTCACATGATAATGTATATGAAATGGTACGACATCACCCTTCGTGCTTTACACACTTCCTCACATGATAATGATATAAGCAATGACACGACATCACCCTTCGTGCTTTACACACTTCCTCACATGATAATGAATATAAATAATGGCACGAAATCACCCTTCGTGCTTTACACTCTTCCTCACCAAGCATATGAATAACAATAAAATGGCAAGGCATGAAGTGTAAATAACATCAAGAAGAGTGTTCAAACGAATAATCCAACATACAATCACTGAATTTCTAAGCCAGCAATGATTCAATAAGCCCTCAAGGGCCGTGCAATTCAAGTACTTTCACAAATTTCACATTTTATCAGTAACCCAAGTATAGAATCCAGCACCTCAAATATCAACCGTAGCAAGGTAGTAATGATTACGCATAGAGATGAACCAAATTAGACACATCAATGTATTCTTAGAATTCTATCAAATTTGATCAAGTGATATTAGGCTAAGTCTTGATCACTAACATTTTATACTACGTTCTTAATATCGGTAAAATAGGTAAGGCATGGATTAAGGAAATTACGAAATTCTACAAAACACAATTATAGCACAATCTAACCCCGAGCATGGTTAAACCCGGCACATACATATATGATCGTCACCTCATATATGTATCACCCCCGCATGTTGAAAACAATAGCAATTAGGGGGAAAAAATTTCTCAATAAAGTTAGGCAAAACACTTACCTCGAACTAGTCAATTACAATACCGAGCAAGCCAAACGATGCTCCAAAAATGCCATCGTGCGCATAGTGACCTCCGAGCATCTCAAAACTAGCCAAAAGTAACTCAAATACATCAATTAAAGCCCAAGAAAACAATTCCAAATGATAAAGATTGAATCCTAAATCAAATCCCAAATCCGGCCAAAAATCACACCCAGGACCACGCCTCGAAACCCGATAAAACTCACAAAATCCGACAACCCATTCAATTACGAGTTCAAGCATACTAGTTTCACTCAATTCCGACTCCAAATTGATGTTCAAAACTCAAAAGTCCATATTATGAAACTTTAGGCAAAACCCCACAAATTTCACTTTAAAATCATCAATCAAATCCCAAAAACGAAGATGGATTCATCAAATATAACCAAAACCAAGTAGAGAACACTTACCCCAATCCATATGGTGAAAATCGCCCAAATCCGAGCTTCCCAACTCAAAATATGACCAACTGAACAAACCCTTATTTTATATATTTTTTTCTGCCAGTTATTCTGCCTCGTTTCTCATGCCAAATGATCCCGAAACTCACTTTTTATTCCTCCAATAGTTTCCTTGTGAAATTCTAGTTAAGTTAGGCTCTTGAATCACTAAATTTGACCTTATATTGAAGGAGATATTTTAGTTTCAATAATTGAAAATAGTGCAGATTTTTAAATACGAAGTCAGTGGCAATTTCATAATTTATCTGGAAAAAAATCTGGCAACCCAATTCTTACTAAAATGACCATAAAATCCTTATATGATGTCCAAATTCGACCATTCTTTTGCTACGGGTCCGTAATTAAGATACAGACCTAATGATTCATTCAAAATAGAAATCAGAGCTCATTTATTAAATATAATATCATTTATGCTTGAAAAACAATGTTGAAACATGAAAAACGAGCGCAACACAACCCAAACCTATCTGAAACTTACCCGAGCCCCTCGGGACCATGTCTAGACATACCAACAAGGCCCATAACATAACATTGACTTACTCGAGCCCTCAAAATACCGAGCAAAGTGCAGATACTCAAAACGACTTGTCGGGTCGTCACATCCTCCACCACTTAAATACACGTTCGTCCTTGAACGTGCCGGGGATCTTCCAAAAGCTATTAAACCATGGTGTAACCTTACTAGTCATAAACCCGGGGTGATCCCACGTCACCCTGATCAACATAATACTTCCAACACAACATAACTAGAGATCCTTATTTCGACCTTGGTCCTTAAACCTTAGAACTCAATCTCTATCATCCAGAATTTATTACAAGACCCAAATCCCACAGTCAGATACCGTATAAGTCTGAACCAGTTGTACCAAATCATAACACTCACAGTAGGGACCGTGTGACCACAATTACCGCCCAAAACAAATCCGGCGCCGATAGCAAATCTCATATCGATTAGAACCTCGTTCGAAACCTTCATACCCTACTGGTTATGAAAGAAACACGCATAACCGCTTAACCACTCATCTTATCAATAAGCCAAGAAACTCACTCGTCCGACCAGGGCCATTGTCCACATCCTCAACAAAATATAGTGTTATTCTTCCAAACCTTCCTCATCCCAATACAATAGCGCAAATCTCAGGTCTAGAAACCTCATCTCAGCCAATACGAGCAGCCACACCGACAAGCTTCAACAATAAACATATGAATCCACACACATCCCAGTTTCGTACACTACCAAGTAATAATTTAGTTATGACAGATAACAATAAGAAAACTAAATAAGAAAACTACTAAGCAAGTTAAGCAGACAGGGAAGTTTTAGCATTTTACAATGAACTATTCTCAACAAGGTGAAAGCAAACACACAAAATAGAAATAAGGAGCCACATTTCATCACTTTACCATTACGGCGTACAACCCGATCCCATAATATCAATCCATACAGGGTACCCATCGGTCCATAATACTCGGGCTCACCGATCACATGTGCGTCAACATCGAGCACAATAGAATGCACAAAATATAACTGTGGGGAAATCATTAGGAACAAACAATACTGAGAAAGACAAGCACAACTCTGGTGCAATAAGATAAGCAACATCACAAGGCCACCTCGCCCACAGTGCCATGAGGCCTAAACTGAATCATAATATGCGTGAGAAGAATCATGTAACCCTCACAACCCATCGTAGCATAAGAGAGAGACATATAACATAAACCAAGGCGCGAATAACATCCATTCCGCCCGATGATATACATGTGGCAACAACTGCGCAAAATCAAGCAAATGCAGTCTGATACAGATTACACACCCTCACTAGGCTCAAAATAACCCCCAAACCAAATTCCGGTCATCCTCAACAATGTAATAAACCTACCAAAAGTCTATAGCAACCTTTCCATAACACCTACCATTAATCATCCAATCTTCTACACTCATTCACAACTCGCAGTCAAGGAATACTCCGCCAAAAAGAACATTCAGTCTCTAAGCCTCACGAATACAAGAATTTTCATACCCAATCTCAACACCGCTTCTCAAATAGCTGACACATAATTCATACTCCATAATCTCACGGAGAATCATCCATAAGTCGAAACACAATGAGCTTGCCAACAGGCGAACTCTACTTCGATGGGAATCCCATAGCGCCAACAAGACTTCAAACACCCGAAATCATCCGAGACATCAAGAACTCGTATCCTTCCCTCCAAAACTAAACCAAAACCTTGTACATGAAACCTTTCAACCCCACGCGGCGCATTCCTTCTTACATGCTAATTTGAAACACTACGGAAGTCTCATAGTCAACTCTGAACCATAAGCATTATAGCTCTTATTCCTGTAGAAACCATCAACTCCGACCGTGATCATAACCATGATAAGTTCTTCAGATCTCAGTAACACATTATCAAGTAATCAGAACCAATTGCCCTTAACTCAACCGAGTCATGCAGACTGCCAACCCGAAAGTAGCTCAATCCGATATGTCTACCCTGAGGGAACTTCTTGGGATATTGAAACCATTTCTTGCATCACTCCAAAATTGACATGTAGGCTCTTCTTGACAAGGAAACACCACAGATCCAATTAACATTCACTTCCATTTTCAAGCCCAACCGTAGACAAATCCAAAAGCCCTTAAAGGCTACATAAGACCTGGAACTTGCCAGAACCTTCTCGATAACCACTCATCTTACTCTGATCTTTGATACACAGCTAATACGCATCAAGAAACTCGTGCTACACCATCATATGCCCATTCAAAGAAATAACCAAGCAATCTCCCAGTCCAGAAATTGATATTGCCCATGACCCTACAATCCGATCGTCTTTAGAAGATTCCACCACTTAGATCGAAGCCATAGAACACCCCATCAGCAACCCAAGGTACCATATCTTCAAAGCATGTCCCGATACCGCACGACTATTTAGGTGAATACTTCAAAAACTCATGCAATACTGGTCATAGAATGCCCCGAAGACTCTGCCAAACGCTTACCCATCATTGTAATAGTCAAACAACTTTCCCAAATGCTCTGAAATGATCACATATGCACTCCAACGAATGGAAAACTCACACGATACACACTATCCAAACTCATCATGCAGGAGATGGCCCACCGGTTATACTCAAATCGACACCTTGCCATGAACCTACCTTAGTCACAATAACCGGGCCACCAGCCAATGTTCCCAAATCTGTGCTTACCAACCAGACATATGAACCCGCCTCATACCACAAATGAACAACTAGAATATTTAACACTGTATCCGCTTCTGAGGCTAGACAACACATTGTAATCTATCTGCGGCATCACTGATCGTCGGCACATAACGAATACTGAGTGCACAACACCACATATGAGCGATTGGGATGAGCCAAAGTCGTATGTTTCAAGCTGAAACAAGGTCGCATAATACGGAAAGAAGAAAGGGAATTTTTTCCTAAATTCTCTGTAGGATTCCGAAGATAGATATGGACGCCATCATACCGATCCTTAGGACTCTACTAGATACTTGCTCATTACTCGTACAACCTACAAACCTAGGGCTCTGATACCACCTTGTCACGACCCAAAAATCACAGGTCGTGATGGCACCTAACTTGACCCGCTAGGTAAGCCAATTAATAAAATAAACAACCAAATAAACCTATCGAAAATTAAATTAGGATTTATGTGAACTTTTACAAATCTACCCAAGAACTGGTAGTACGACTCATGAGCTTCTAAGATTTAGAATATACAAAGCTGGTATGAATAAATACACGTTTTGTTTGAAACTACATGAATAGATTAATAATGTCTAAAAACTACCAAAAATAGTGACAGCTTCTATCCAGAATACACGAAAATCTTCAAGGTCAGCCCCCGAGTTCTTCAGCAGCTTCGCTCCAATAGTCTACACAGAGTGTGCAAAAGTGCAGTATCAATACAACCGACCCCATGTACTGGTAAGTATTTTGACTAACCCGTCGAAGTAGTGACGAGATTTTTAGTTAAAAGATACTCATTAATAAACACTATAATGTAAACTAGCAATAGAACCAAAAGGCAAAATAATAGAATAGAGTACCCAATGCAACTGTGACAGGAAATAGAAGAGTATCAGAAAGAATCACAATTTAACAGTTTCCAACATCTCAACCGGCCCTTTCCTTAGAACGGAAGCCCATGAACCACAACAATCACCTCATATACTTTCTTAGGGTGATAAAGTACTCAAGACATCAAGTCTAATGGCACGGCAACACCCTTCGTGCATTTATCTCATCCTCACCATATATGTGTAAAACAACACCAACCAAATGATAGAAATACCGACAATAGAAATGACAAGGAAGGGAATATGCAAGCATTGATAATACACGATAATTTACAGAAGAACATCAGTAACAGACTAAGTAGAGATCACGGAGATAATGACCACAATTAGGAAAAAGGGGTTATAATTTCAATTAACTAACATGATGGAGGCCTAAGTACAATATAGCAAGCAAGAAGGAAACACATGATCTTCACAAGTTAACAAGTAAGGACATGAAGGACTAGCATGGTGGAAGACTTACACTATGGTACAACAAAATAGATACAACATGAGTATAATTATAAAATCGGGAAACATGCATGGCATATGCAAGTTAAGCAAGTAAAAGACATGGACAACACAACAACAATTGAGATAGAGGTCAAGTACGGTACAATAACAACGTATCACACAAAATGTATAATGAAGTCAATGACAAATCAAGTTAAAGGCGGAAATGTATACATGGAAAACAGATATCACATCATAATGCATGCCCCTCATCCTCACCTGCACGGAAACACCCTTCGTGCCATGACCTCACAATATTAAAAGCATAACAATATAAATTAAATGGCACAGCATTACCCTTCGTGATTTACACTCTTTACTCACATGGTAATGTATATGAAATGGTACGGCATCACCCTTCGTGCTTTACACTCTTTCCTCACATGATAATGTATATGAAATGACACGGTATCACCCTTCGTGCTTTACACTCTTCCTCACATGATAATGTATATGAAATGGCATGTCATCACCCTTCGTGCTTTACACTCTTCCTCACATGATAATGATATAAGCAATGACACGACATCAACCTTCATGCTTTACACTCTTCCTCACATGATAATGATATAAGCAATGACACGACATCAACCTTCATGCTTTACACTCTTCCTCACTTGATAATGAATATAAACCATGGCACGACATCACCCTTAATGATTTACACTCTTCCTCACCAAGCATATGAATAACAATAAAATGGCAAGGCATAAAGTGTAAATAACATCGAGAAGAGTGTTCAAATGAATAATCCAATATATTTCAATCACTGAATTTCTAAGCCAACAATGATTCAATAAGCCCTCAAGGGCCGTACAATTCAAGTACTTCCACAAATTTTACATTTTATCAGTAACACAAGTATAGAATCCATCACCTCAAATATCAACCGTAGCAAGGTAGTAGTGATTACGCATAGAAATGAACCAAATTAGACACATCAATGTATTCTCAGAATTCTATCAAATTTGATTAAGTGATATTAGGCTAAGTCTTGATTACTAACATGTTATACTACGTTCTTAATATCGGTAAAGCTGGTAAGGCATGAATTAAGGAAATTATGAAATTCTACAAAACACAATTATAGCACAATCTACCCCCGAGCATGGTTAACCCCGGAACATACATATATGATCATCACCTCATATATGTATCACCCCCGCATGTGGCAAACAATAGCAATTAGGGGAAAAATTCCCTCAACAAAGTTAGGCAAAACACTTACCTCGAACAAGTCAATTACAATACCGAGCAAGCCAAGCGATGCTCCAAAATGCCATCACGCGCGTAGTGGCCTCTGAACATCTCAAAACTAGCCAAAATCAACTCAAATACATCAATTAAAGCCCAAGAAAACAATTACAAATGATAAAGATCGAATCCTTAATCAAATCCCAAATCCGGCCAAAAATCACACTCGGGCCCATGCCTTGGAACCCGATAAAACTCACAAAATCTGACAATCCATTCAATTACTAGTTCAACCATACTAGTTTCACTCAATTCTGAGTCCAAATCGATGTTCAAAACTCAAAAATTCATATTATGAAACTTTAGGCAAAACCCCTCAAATTTCACTTTGAAATCATCAATCAAATCCCAAAAACGAAGATGGATTCATGGAATATAACCAAAACCAAGTAGAGAACACTTACCCCAATCCATATGGTAAAAATCGCCCAAATTCGAGCTTCCCAACTCAAAATATGACCAACTGAACAAACCCTTATTTTATATATTTTTTTGCCAGTTATTCTGCCTCGTTTCTCATGCCAAATGATCCCGAAACTCACTTTTTATTCATCCAATAGTTTCCTTGTGAAAGTCTAGTCAATTTAGGCTCTTGAATCACTCAATTTGACCTTATATTGAAGGAGATCTGTTAGTTTCAATAATTGGAAATAGTGCAGATTTTTAAATACGAAGTCAGTGGCAATTTCATAATTAATCTGAAAAAAATCTAGCAACTCAATTCTTAGTAAAATAACCATAAAATCCTCATACGATGTCCAAATTCAACCATTCTTTTTGCTACGGGTCCGTAATTAAGATACAGACCTAATGATTCATTCAAAATAGAAATCGGAGCTCATTTATTCAATATAATATTATTTATGCTTGAAAAATGATGTTGAAACATGAAAAACGAGCGCAACACTACCCAAACTTATCCGAAACTTACTCGAGCCCCTCAGGACTATGTCCAGACATACCAACAAGTCCCATAACTTAACACGGACTTACTCGATCCCTCTAAATACCGAGGAAAGTGCAGATACTGAAAACGACCTGTCGGGTCGTCACAACTACTACTCTTGGTACTTCTACTGCTGTTGAGCCCCCCGCTGCTGCCGAGGGCTCCACTGCTGCTGAGGTGCCTGCTTTTTCTACCGGCCCAGAGTCTTTCTCGGGTCCTTCCATGTCTATTCCACTCCCAGTGCCCACATCTTCCACTTACCCTCAGACTGTCCTTAGGGTGTCTTAGACTCTAGCTGGTATCACCAACTGGCTGCGGGTAGCTTCTTCTAAGCTTACTGATCTTTCTACCACTGTTGCAGCTCTCAGCTCCAGCACAACATACACTACCTCCATCACTGGAGGAGACATTGAGGAGCCTGGTAGATAACCAGAAGAAGATCATGGAGACCATGGGCAAGCATGGAAAAGAGATTCACTCTCTGGGCAAATCTTTGAAGAAAATGAAGAAGTCCCAGGATGATATGAAGAAGGAAGTCGCGAAGCTCACAACGGCGGGGGACATCCCCCTTGATTTGTTGATAGGAGAGACCGCATCCACTGATCAGGCTGCACAGGTTCAGGATCCGGAGCTTACCTCAGCCCCAGGTCGCAGAGGAGTCATCCCAAGGACTGATGACATGGATATCCAGCTTGAGGATCCAGAGGGCAGAGCTCCTCACATCCACAGGACCCTGCTCCAGCCACTGTCACTATGCCCTCTTCTACAACTGATTTTGACTCCATGCAGACAGAGGCACCATACAGACTTTTCTTTTACTCTCTCTCACCCCTTTTCCCTGTTCTATATTTTGTGGGCTAGCATTGAGGACAATGCTAATTCTTATTGGCGGGGGTGGCCTCTATTTGGTGTTTCAGACACTTTGTCATTTTTCTTGGGGCTTTAAATAACTTCTGATACTATTTTTCTTTTCCTTATTTGTATTCCCGTACCTTTAGTTTGTTTTACTTTTGGTATGTATATATTTGGTTTCCCTTCTTATGTATATATTCATTCCCCTCTTAATGTATATTCGTCTTAATCCCCTATTGTACATATTCATTTCTACTTTTCGTATTGTTGCTCTATAACTTCTTTAGCTTTTCCATTTATAGTTTAACTTCTTATTTCATTTATTAGCTTCCTTTTGAATTTATAGCTTCTTCTTTACTTTTTGTGTTATCAATAAGCTCCTGGTTTTCTTAAGGCCACGGTTCTTTCCAGGGGTGGAAATGTGCGACCGGGTGTCTCTTCCCTACGACGGACGGTGTGACGACCTTCTTAAGGGATTGAGTCCATTTTTGTTTTTGGTTTTCCTTTGTTTTGGTAAGTAATGAATAAATGTGACTCGAATAAGCTTCACTTAGCACCAGCATACTTACCTTTGACCTCATGGTTAGAGACAAGTTACAAACGAATCTAGTTCTAATTGTGACCCTTAGAGTCTTGAGTTGACTAAAACTATTGTCAGGTGGTGTTTATAGCCATATGAGAGTGTTCAATATAAACCGAGGTTGTTGTGGGCCCTTGACTCTATGATCTTTAACGATCCTGAGGTTTGAGAGGTAAGGTTTGAATTACATATCCCGAGTGTCGTGCCTGAAAGTCTAGAACTTGCCCCAAGTGTTTTTCTATGCGATATCTTAAGTGAGCTCGACTTGTGAAATGATCATAGGCCCTCCTTGATTCCCTGTTGATATTAAAAGACTTCTATAGCCCACCAATACAAGATCCTTAGTCTAACCCCTTTTGAGCCTGAGCCTATTCGTTAAAAAACCACATTACAAACCTTCATCCGTTCTCTAATGACCCTCTCTTGGCACCTATTCTTTCCTTGAGCACTCATGATGAACAATAGTAAAAAAATCACAAGTTTGGGGGAGAGATGAGGAAATTCATAGTGATTAAAGGAATTTTCATAAAAGGAAAGGCCAATGAAAAGGGTGAATTGCAAAACAAGTCAAAAAGAAAAGCAAAGAGTTGAAAGGTTCAATAAAGCAAAAGTAAAAAGGCTTGAAATGATGAAAAATAAAGAAAAGGGGAGAAAAGTGAGCTTAAAGTAAAATAAAGAGCGACAATGAGTCTCTCTAAGTCCCCCAAGGAAGAGATTAAGACTCAAAGAGTCAAAGAAAATAATGAGCCAAAATGTAAAAAAATGGAGTGCTTAAGGAGAGATGTTCTATAGTAGTTCATCCTGTTCAAATTTGATCCAAAAAGCCTTCATTACATCCCATTAAAGTCCTATAGGATCTCAAGTTGAGTGAGCTTTAATTACTGGTGATTTACATAAAGGGAAGCCTATGGTACTTAAAGCCGGACTTGTGGCGTTCTTTTGAGAGTGAAAAGAGCACCCCTTGATGATCCCAATTATGAGAGTGCATTCTATTCAGTGAGATGAGCCCATGGAGAGTAGAGGAGAAAGAGTCTGGGATCCACAATGACTTAGGTGAAAGGGAGAAGCTTTTTGACGAATTGAGTCAACTCTTGAAGCTTTGGTGTCACATTAGATCTAGTGAACTAAGAAGTCATTGCATAATCTTGTCAATAATGCATTTGTGTTGTGGGTAATTATTAGTCCCAATTGAAGCTTGATGAAGTCATATTTGAACAACTGAAATACATTCTCTTTTGTTTACGGAGGTGGGAGTTATCTTGTTTGCTTGAGGACAAGCAAAGACATAAGTTTGGGGGAGTTGATAACTAAGGATTTGTACCTATTATTTACTCTCGTTTTCTTAGGTTTTGAGGCAAAATTGCATTAAGATACTTTTGAAACTTAATGCAAGTTGTTTAAATTGCAGGATTTGAGTTGAATTGAAGATGTTACTTAAAATAACTCAAAGAGGAGAAGAACTTGCACTGGCCCAGAAACTAGTAGAAGCACTGAGAGCGCCAGTATTCCGCTGCAGCGATTGTCACTTCATTGCAGCGGAATTCCATCTGCTGCCCCGGTTAAAAGTCCAGAAGACTCTGATTTGGAGTCCCACCTGAGCCGCTGTCCACGCCAATATTCCACTGCAGCGGTTGTTACTTCGCTGCAGCAAAATTCCATCCGCTGTCCCGGTACAAATTTCAGAAGACTCTGCTTTTGAGACCCAGTTGAGCCGCTGCCCACGCAAAAGGTCCGCTGCAGCGTTGTCCTCACCGCGACAGCGTTAAAATATCTGCTGGGAGCGGATTCCTAAGATTAGAAACTTGCTAACCTGAAGTTATTCATAATAGCACGGCCAGCGGTATTATCACGTTGTCGCCCTTTCAGGAACCGCTGCGACGTTGTGAAATTCCGCTGGGCGTGGAATAGAGATGTTGAAAGTACTCACGTCCAGAAACGCTGCAGCGGTTGTTATTCCGCTGCAGCGGAAGCCAATCCGCTGGAGCGCATAGAATTTCGTTGGGAGCGAAATCTCCATAGGGGAAATTTTGTCCAGTATTTTCAGCTTAGTACAAATACAACTTTTTCTCATTTTTAGGGCATCAGACAAGAGAGTGAGTTCGTGAATAGTGTTTTTATTCTGTTGAGTAATTTAGCTTAGATTCTACCAGACTTCTTAGATTTTCTTCTTGTAATCAACATTTATGGGTTTAATTTCATCATCTATCTTAATTTCTTGCATGATAATGAGTAGCTAGACCCTCAAGCTAGGGTTGTGACCCAACCCTAGTGTGGGTAACTAATGGGTCTTCTATTTTAGGATGAATTTGTGATTGGGTGTATTACTTTTAGTCTATTTCATGCTTCATTGAGTGAATTAGTGGTTGCAAACACTAATTTATGCCTTTTCGACTAGGGTTATTCTTGAGAGAGATGACCCAAGTCTAGGTAAATAGGCTAACAAGGTATTGGGGGTGAACTCACGAGAGTGATAGACCCAATAAAAGGGTATAAACTAGAGATAGTGGTACCCGACTTGAGCCATTTCATTTGATTTGTTGGAACACCTAATTGGGCTTGAGAAAGCCAATTCGGGCATAGTCTCCCAAATTATCGAGAGGTATTGGGTTAGTAATTTAGTATGAGGTTATGTCATTTGCCCATAATTCACAATCTTATCCTAGATTTTAGATTTCATTAGTCACTTGCCTAGGAGTAAGTTGCAACCCTAGTGCCTTTAATTATTTGATAAAAATCCACAAAAAATATTGTAGTTAGTTAGATAATATTACTTTTTAGACTCAACCTTAGAATAGATTCAAAACCAAATTATGTTGATAAGAGAAATTAAAAACATGAAACACCACTAAATCAAGTAGAAACTCGACTCCCATAGAATAACTCCCTGTGGATATCGATCCCGACCCTTTCGGGTAAAAGCTGCTTCGACCTTGCCTTGCTACTTAAATAGTGGTATAGGTGGGCGTAGATCACTAAGCTTCCCATTGACTTACGACTGAGAGTGTCTGCCACACTATTTTCTTTACCATATGGTACAATATCTCAACATCGTAATCTTTCACTAATTCAAGCCACCTACGCTGCCTGAAATTCAACTCCTTCTGCTTGAAGATGTATTGTAAACTCTTGTGATCTGTATAAATGTCAACATGGATACCGTATAAGTAGTGCCTCCATATCTTCAAAGCATATATTAATGTAGCCAATTCCAAATCATGAGTCGGGTAATTATTTTCATGCTTCTTCAATTGTCTTGATGCATAAGCAATCACCTTCCCATGTTGCATCAATACGCACCCCAAACTATACTTGAGGCATCACAATATACCACATAACCTTCTGTTCCTTTTGGGAGAGCGAGCATTGGCGCATATGTCAATCGATTATTTAGCTCCTGAAAACTTCATTCACAAGCGTCATGCCATTGGAACTTAGTAGCTTTCTGTGTTAACTTAGTCAATGGTGCTGATATAGAGGAAAAACCTCCTACAAACCGCCTATAATATCCTGCTAGCCCCAGGAAGTTGTGGACTTCTGATGGTGTTGTAGGTCTCGGCCAATTCTTTACTACATCGATCTTCTGAGTGTCGACACTAATACCCTCATTAGATATCACATGGCCAATGAATGCTACTGAGTTCAGCCAAAATTCACATTTGGAGAGCTTAGCATATAACTTACGATCTTGAAGGGTCTGTAATACTATTCGCAAGTGGCCCGCATGTTCCGCCTCTAAACGAGAATACAATAGAAGGTCATAAATGAATACGATCATGATCACATCAAGATAAGACCTGAATACACTATTCATGAGATCCATAAAAGCTACGGGGCATTTGTTTGGCCGAATGACATCACCAAGAACTCAAAGTTCCCGTATCTTGTCCGGAAGCCGTCTTTGGAATATCCTTCTCCTTAACCCTTACCTGATGATTCCCTGAACGTAAGTCAATATTGGAGAAATACTTGGCACCTTGGAGCTGGTCAAAAAGGTCATCAATCTTGGGAAGTGATACTTGTTCAGTATAATAAACTTATTCAACTGTCGATAATTGATACACATCCTTAACGACTCGTCTTTCTTCCGTACTAACAAGACTAGCGCACCCCAAGGTGAAGTGCTAGGCCTAATGAAGCCCTTATCCAACAAGTTCTTCAACTGCTCCTTCAACTCTTGAAACTCTGTCGGGGCCATCCTGTATGGAGGGATAGATATCGCTTGAGTGTCAGGCAACACATCAATGCTAAACTCAATCTCCCTTTCAGGAGGAAGTCCTGGGAGTTCATCTGGGAAAACATCTGGAAATTCATTAACCACGAGGATTGATTGTAGAGTAGATGGCTTTGCCTCCGCATCCTTAGCGCGAATGAGATGATAAATGTAAAGTTTTGAGATTATCTTCCTTGCCTTAAGATAGGAAATAAACCTTCCTTTCGGCATAGAAATGTTCCCCTTCCATTCAATGACGGGTTCACCAGGAAACTGAAGCCCAACAATCTTCGTACGACAATCAACATTTGCATAGCATGAGGCCAACCAGTCCATTCCCATTATCACATCGAAATCAACCATTTCTAACTCAAATAAATTTGCCGAGTTTTGAGGACTACAAATCATCATTGTGCGACCTCTATATAACCTTCTAACAATCACAAAATTTCCTATCGGAGTAGATACCGCAAGTGTTTTACTTATCAATTCAGTTCAATGCCAAACTTATTAGCCACAAAGGGTGTAATATGATAATGTAGACCCTGGATCAATCAGCGCATATACATCATAAGAAAACACAGACAATATACCTGTAACAACATCCGGAGATGACTCGGGATCCTGCCAACCTACTAGAGCATAGGTTCGATTTTGAGCACCACTCGAACTCGGCATTGCATCTCTACCTCTACCACGAACTGTCAACTGCTGAAAACCCGTGTTGTAGGTCGAACTCATGAGGAAGAACCAGACACAGATCCAGTCGCATGAAGACATACCACCACCTTCTTTGTTAGGACAATCCCGCATCATATGGCTAGGCTGTCCGTAAGAATAGCACGCATCGGAACCTCAACGGTACTGTCCAAAGTGGGACTTGACGCACTGATCACAACGAGGTGTTGGGGGTCTCGTCTGACTAGTATTATATGATATTGTGAGCCACCATATGGGAAGCATGCCTTGCTAAATAATCAAACTGCATACTATACTCTCACACACTCATATTACCTTGTCAAAGGTTCAAGAACTTATCAGCTCTAGCTCGTTGTATCTCAACTGGCAAGTAGTGACGAAGAGAGGCCTCAGTAAATTCCTTCCACACAACTGGAGGAGCGTTTGGACCTCTGTATCTATCCCAACTATCATACCAGAAAACCACTAAATCCCGTAACCGATAAGAATCCAACTCTACTGCCTCTATTACTAACATACATAACTCACAGTGTACGATGAACCTGATCAATAAAAGTTTGTGGGGTCCTCCTTAGGGTCTGATCCGGTAAACGCTGGAGGGTCTAGATTAAAATCACGAACTCTCTCACTAATCGGTTTATCAGCAACACCGATATTCTGCCTCTGAGCCTGAGAAACTACCAAGCTAGTCAACAATTGCACCACACTCCGCATATCCTAGTCTGTAGTGCCAGACGGAGGAACTAGAGGTTCTGGGTGCCTCCTAATATCCTCCGGATGAGACAAAGTATATGAGGTATGAGGCGGTATCTCACTTTGAGCCGAAGATGAGATCAGACCCAAACACCGACGCCCTATGTGAATTCTACCAGGAACGAGGACACAAAACTGAGGATTGCATCGCCCTGAGGCAAGAAGTTGTAAATATATTGCGACAAGGTCACCTCAAAGAGTTATTGAGCAACAGGGGAAAAACAACTTTGCCAGAGGACGTGAACACCAAGACCTTCCAAAACCACCCTCACCATCTCGTACCATCAATATGATCATCGGCGACAGCGATGACGTTTCTATCAACAACGTGAAGTTCACTACTACCCAAAAACTCAACCAATCTATCACTAGTGAACAGTACAACAAACTCAAAGAAAATATCATCTTCGATAAGTCGGATGCCGACAGTTTGACCTTTCCTCATAATGATGCCCTCGTTATTACTTTATGTTGTTTGGATACCGATGTTAAACGTATTATGATAAATGATAGGAGTGGTGCGTGCATTATCCATCTCCGAGTGCTTACCCAAATGAGACTCGAGGATAAGATAGTGTCCCGCTGTATCACACTAACTGGTTTTAACAATGCAGTTGAACAGACATCCAGGGAAATAACACTCCTCATTCTAGCCGGCGGTGTAACTTTGGAGACAACGTTCCACATCATGGACCAGGCTACCGCGTACAAAGGCCATAGTGGGACGACCATGCATACATACAATAAAAGGCGTCCCCTCTAGCTTATACCAAGTAATTAAATTCCCAACTCCATGGGGGATCTTCAGTATATGAGGAGAACATCGCACATCACGAGAATGCTATCGCATTGCCATAGACGACGCGGTCACCCAATAGAGAGACGACAAAGAAAATGAGGCATAGCAATCAATAGGGGCGAGGTTGGAGCAAGAGAAAGCAAAGAAAGTCATCAAGGAACCAGATACGGCCGAAGCCGCTGGTTCGACCATAGAAGATCTTGACACTGTTCAGTTGGATCTCAACGACCACAACAAGAAGGCTTATATCAGCTGCAAGCTTTGGGAACCAAGTAAACTCAGTTAAATCTTAACAACTGACGCATATTTCTTTGCTTTAAGCCATGTAGATATGTCGGGCATCCCAAAAGAGATCACTACACACAAATTAAATGTCGACCCTCTCCACCCCCCAGTGAGGCAAGTCAAGCATAAATTCAACTCCACAATTAATGACACAGTGAGCGATGAGGTGGAAAAACTGTTGAAAAATGGTTCCATCAGGGAATCGAAGAACCCTAAATGGGCTAATGTAGTGATGGTCAAAAAGAAGAATGTAAAGTGGCGGATGTGCGTGGATTTCACATATTTGAATAAGGCATGCCCGAATGATTCGTTCCCGTTGCCACATATCGACCAACACATCGACGCAACGGTCGGGCACGAGCTTCTAAGCTTCTTGGATGCATACTCAGGCTCTAATCAAATCCTTATGGAAGAAGATCAGGAAAAAACAACGTTCATCACCCACCAAGGAATGTATTGCTACAGGGTCATGCCTTTTGAACTAAAGAACACAGGAGCTACTTATCAAAGGTTGGTGACAAAAATGTTCAAACACTAGCTCGACAAAACAATGGAGGTATATATAGACGACATGTTGGTCAAGTCCAAAAGGGCAGAAGATCATATCGATCATTTGAAAGAAACTTTTGACATACTCCGAATACGGAATGAAGTTGAACCCAAAAAAATGCGCATTCGGTGTAGCCTCGGGAAAGTTCTTGGGTTTTCTAGTATCACAGCGAGGAATTGAGGCCAATCCAGACCAAATTAAAGCCATCAAGGGGATACAGGAACTCTTGACCACCAAGAAACAAGTCCAAAGGTTGACCGGTCGCATCGCCGGTCGATCGAGGTTTATCTCGCGGTCGTCAGATAGGTGCCATAAATTCTTCGGTGTACTCAAGAAAGATAACGGCCTTGAATGGACTTCCCAGTATGTCTAGGCCCTACGAGAACTAAAGGCATACCTATCATCTCAACCTCTTCTTTCAAAGCCCGAGCCGGAGGAGCATCTTCTCATCTATCTAGCCATATCCGAGGTAGTTGTAAGCACAGTCTTAATTCTGGAAACAAAGGTACGCGATATCCTATCTATTAAATTAGCAAAACACTCGTCGACGCCAAGACGAGGTACCTATACCTCAAAAAATTGGTTTTGGCCTTAGTCATAGCTTTACAAAAGCTTAGACCATATTTCCAATGTCACCTCATCTCGGTCGTCACGGACTTCCCCCTCAGAAGAATTTTACATAAACCCGAACTATCATGAAGACTGGCCAAGTGGTCCACCTTGATATCACCTACCAGTCGTGAACGGCGATAAAGTCACAATTACTCGTCGACTTCGTGGCCGACTTCAGCACAAAGATATGCCTGAAGTCAAAAAAGAGGTCGTCCAAACTTCCCATCAAACACAAGACCTCTGGGTCCTATACACCTATGGCAACTCCAGCGCAGGATCAGACTGGGACTCGTTCTCGAAGTCCGAACAGGCGAAGTGATTTAATAGTCCATAAAGTGCCCGGATATGACTAACAATGAGGCCGAGTATGAAACCATAATTGCAGTTCTAAGACTAGCACTCAAATATGGAGCAAAGCGGTTAAAAGTGTGTTGCGATTCCCAGCTCGTAGTCAATCAAGTAACGGGAACTTTTGTAATGATTCGACTGGTTGTTTTGAGAATTTAAACTCTGTTCGATGGCTTAAGGTCTTGAATAGCTTCACATTATGTATATCGAAATACGTGCATGGTTGGATTCAGTTACCGGATGATCTAGAGTCGAATTGGAAGAAAAATTCCAATTTTTGAAGCTTAAGTGATAGAAGTTCACCGGAGGTTTGACTTTGAGTAAACGGCCTCAGAATGAGTTTTGTGTGCTGCCACAGCTTTGTATGATGATTTTGGACTTAGGCGCGCATCCGGAATTTGTTTTGGAGGTCCGTAGAGTAAATTGAGGTAATTCGGCGAAAGTTAGGATTTCGGCGATTTCCGCTGATGGGTGAAATTTTGATATCGGGGTCGTAATGGAATTTCGTAAGTTGGAATAGGTTCGTAGCATCATTTGTGACGTGTGCTCAACATTCGCATCGTTGGCGTATTTTTGAAGTTTAGAAATTCTAGGCTTGAATCCGAGATTTATTCGGTGTTTTATTGTTGTTTTGGGTGTTCCCAAAGTTTGACTAAGTTCATGCGTTGGTATGTGACCTATTAGTGTAATTGGTTGAGGTCCCGAGGGACTCGGGATGGTTTAGGACGGTTATCGAAAGGCTTGAAGTTTGGAAATCTCAGTTGGTTCTGATGTTCTGGTGTGGTCGCACCTGCGTAAAGGGGACCGCAGGTGCAAGCTTCGCAGGTGCGGTAAAGAGCACACAAGTGCGAGAATAAGCGGACTGGGCAGCCTCTGCAGGTGCGAAACTTTGGGGCGCAGGTGCGGCCTCCGCAGAGGCGATTCAGGGGCGCAGGTGCGGTTTGTGTTTCGCACCTGCGATTGCGCATGAGCAGTTAAGTGGTCGCAGGTGCGGATGTCCTGGGCAGATTCTTATAAACGAGGGTTAGCCATTTTCTTCACATTTTTAGCTTTGGACTTCGGATTTGGGAGCAATTTTTGGGGATTTTCGAGCTAATTGAGTGGGTAAGTGTTCTTCATCTAGAATTATATATATTCCATGAATTAGTCTTTGTTTTTGTCATTTAAATTGTGTTTTTAGTTAGGGAAAATGTTGGTTTTTGAAGAAAATCTTCACAATGAAATTCAGTGATTTGAGGGACGAAATGTTAACGGAATTGGATAAATTTAGTGTGGGTGAAATCGTATCGGAATGGGTAATCAGAATTTATAAAATTTGTCGTGTTCCGAGGTGCGGTCCGGGGGTCGACTTTTGGGTCAATTTTTATATTTTTGTAAAGATCGAAAATCTATTATTCGGAATAGTTCCTTATACGTTTTATGTGTATTTTGAAGTGGTTTTAGTAGATTTTGAGCCGTCTGGAGGTCTTTCCGCCCGAGAAGTCCACTTTAGAGTACCGAGTTGTCGTCTTCGAGGTAAGTATCTTGCCTAACCTTATGGGGGGGCTACCCCTTAGGATTTGAGTCGTTTATGCTAATTGTATCATGTAAAGTCCNGGGGGGGGGGGGGGGAACTACCCCTTAGGACTGAGTCTTCTATGTTGATTGTAGCCCGCGTACGCGAGGTGACGAGTGCGTATTCGGACTTATTTGCAAATAGATGGCCCTTTTAGGATTTTTAGGTCCTTATGTTCCCCGTGTATGAATTGAAAGTTCTATATCTGAATTCCTGATTTCTAGTTTCATCTCTTCCTGCTCAAATTAGAAGTTACTTGCCTAGTATTCCTTGTTTCTTATTTGATATTAATTGACTTAAATGAAGACTTTTCCTTTCCTACCATTATACTATATCTTTATTCATACACTAACTATGTGACTAAAACTAGTATAATCTCGCCCTATAATTGTCTAACAGTAATTGGAATATCTATACGTTGGTGTCAAGCATGCTCGTGAGTCGTACATTGTGATTTAAATGATTTTCCATTAAGTACTACTTAGGTATAATTGATGACCGCCATGTTGATGATATTTCTTTGATGTTGCCTATTTACTGAGCATTTGTTCAAGCTGAGTTTATTTAGTGAAGCTAATTGTCTAAGTGAGATTGGTTATAGCTGATTTCCTTGCCGGGATGATTTGGTTTCTTGGTTGTGAACCTGGTTATATAGAATCGTTGCTATATTTGCCTTGTTTTCCCCTCGTTATGTTGTTTCTCTTTGTGCTTGGCATCCCTTTTAGTGGCTACTTCATAAGAGTGAGATTTTATCATTTTTGTGATTTAAGTCTTTGTATTGATTTGCTCATCGCACTTTGCATTCGGTCTT
The DNA here is from genome assembly GCA_005239505.1 of Nicotiana paniculata. NCBI lineage: Eukaryota > Viridiplantae > Streptophyta > Magnoliopsida > Solanales > Solanaceae > Nicotiana > Nicotiana paniculata. The sequence goes on along the minus strand of ML350612.1, from coordinate 12,230 downwards.
ATTTTCTTTTGCGCCTGTTGTGGCAATGTAGGGTCTGTCGCATTCTGGTTGTTTTTCTCTGTGGCTGCATTGCATATTTAAATTGGGACTACGGACCGAGATCCGGGAGCTTTCCCCCTGTACTGCATTGCATATTTAAATTGGGACTACGGACGGAGATCCGGGAGCTTTCCCCCTGTACTGCATTGCATATTTAAATTGGGACTGCGGACGGAGATCCGGGAGCTTTCCCTCTGTACTGCATCGCATATTTAAATTGGGACTACGGACGTATTCCGAGAGCTTTCCTCCTGTACTGCATTGCATGACAAATTCTGAGTTACGGACTGAGTTCCGGTGATTTTATCATTGATGAGATTTGGACCGAAAGATATATATATATATATATATATATATTAAAAAGTATAGCTGAAAAGAATTTATCTCCAGGAAAATTTATGTCTGAAGGACTTCTATTTCGAAAGTATATTTGGAAGGTATTTATCTTACAGAAAAATGATATTTGAAAGAACAGTATTTGGGAAAGTATATTTGAACACCACGTATTTTGAAGGGACTATGTTTTAAAGATTTATCTTTATAAAAATACATAAATATACATTCAGAGAAAGTATGTTTCAAAGAAGAAATTTCTCTATTCTGAAATGATTATATCTTTAAAGCTTTCGAAACAATCTCACGATTTAAAGGTTTTCACTTGAAGGTTTGACCAGCTTTATTGAGTTTATGGCTAAGGCCTGACGTGAATAAATTGATGCAGTGCTGGGTTGCTAGTGTTTTATTGGGTTGTGATTCCCAACATTTGGCTTGCATTCTTTCCATTCTCTTTGCGTATTTCTATTATGTTGTCCATTGATCGTAATTATTGAATTTTCTTCCGTATTATTTGATAGTACCGTTAATTATATCGAAAAATCTTTAGATAGATACTATGTTTCGGTCATTTGCACATTTATGTCTTTTTACTTATTAGACCAGTGGTATCTTGACTAGTCCTCGTCACTACTTCACCAAGGTTAGTCTTGATACTTACTGGGCACCGCTATGGTGTTCTCACACTACACTTATGTGCGTTTTTGTGTGCAGATCCAGGTCATTGTTGGTATTAGCTGCGTTTATCGTTGATGATGAGACTCAAGGTAAACCTGCTGCTGCGTTCGCAGGCTTCGGAGTCACCTTCATGTTTATGTCAACTGTACTTATTATTTCTAGATAGTTGTATTTAGATTCAGTTGAAAGATATCGTAGAGCTTATGACTTGTATTTATCGGATTTTGGGAAATTGTAAACTCTGTCAAGATTCCTATATCGAGACTGTTATATTCCTTTATTATTGTTGTTGTTCAGTGGAAATGTTAGGCTTACCTAGTCCCTAAGACTAGGTGCCATCACGATACCCAACAGAGGAAAATTTGGGTCATGATAAGTTGGTATCAGAGCTCTAGGTTCATAGGTGCTACGAGTCATAAGCGAGTTTAGTAGAGTCTTGCGGATCGGTACGGAGATGTCTGCACTTATCTTCGAGAGGCTACGGAACTATTAGGACAATTTCACTTCCTTCATTCCTATCGCGCGAGTTTATTGATCTTGAAGTTTGAAATTATCGTTCCATTCTTTCACCGATGGTGAGGACACGAGCGGCGGTTCCTGATGATGTTATCCCGAAGCAAATATTGCAAGGGTCAGATACACAGGCCAACGAGGAGCACGTGCCGCAGGTAAGATGCCTACCAGATCAGTCGTTGAGGAGTCGCCAGTAGTCCTAGTTGGGGGACAGGTACTGGAGGTGCCTGTTGCTACCCCAGACTTCAGAAGACCTGGGTGCAGTTTTTGAGTATAATTGGTACATTGACTCAGGCGGGATTGATTCTAGTGCACCGGCTACTCCACAGATCAGGGGAGGAGTTTAGACTCCCACCCTCTACACCCTAGAGCAGCGAGACCATGTTGGTCAGGTTCCAGTTGTCATGGCAGCACAACATGTGGTTTCAATTCAGCCCGCGGTTAGGGCAGCAACATCGGAGAGAGAACACCTTGGACTTGAGAGGTACAGGAAGTACCACCCTCCTATCTTTCAGTGGATTGGAGACAGATGATGCCCAGGTTTTCCTGGGGGAGTGTCACTGCATTCTTCGTATTTCGGGTATTGTGGAGACGAGCGGGGTTGTTTTAGTCACATCTCATTTCGGAAGAGCGGCTTGTCAGTATTAGAGTACGCCGTTAGATTCAGTGAGTTGGCCAGTTATGTACCTCAGTTGGTTGCTTCAGTTAGAAGGCGAGTCCTTAGATTCATTGAGAGACTCAGGAATGATATTCGGTTCAGCAGGACTCGAGATTTAGAGTCGGATGCCTCGTTTCAGCAAGCAGTAGGGATCGCTTGCCGGTTAGAGAGCTTGTGGGACCGGGAGCGAGAGGACAGACGAGATCAGGAGTGAGGGTTCAGGGAGGCAAGGAGGCCTTGTAGATCGGATAAATCCATTAATCCTTTATATGAAAGCATGGTACCCCCACAGTAGAGGTTTTGTGGGTAAGTCAGTTCAGTTTGCATTACCATCTGTGCATGGGGTTTCAAGTACTCATGGGTCTCAGAGTACTCATATTGTATGGCTTCCACAGCCACGATGGTATAGGGGTTGTTTTGAGTATGGAGATACCAGTTGCAGGGTGAGAGGTTATTCCAGGATCCAGACATGTGTGTCGCAGTAGGGCATTCAGGTGAGTAGAGGGCGCCCAAGAGGGGGAGGCCTGACCCATTGATGTGTTTCATATAGTAGGTTGAAGGCCATTGTGCTAGATATTATCATACAGGTATATTTTGATGTGTTACAGAGGGGCACCATTTGTATTTCATTATAGTTCTGCTGGTCGGGACGAGTTTCCCTTATTTGTTTCTATAATGATAAGAGAGTTTCATGCTTTGCACTCTGTTTTTTTCTTTTTCCATGCTTACTCCTGTTGGGAGATTCTATGAGTGGTAACCAACGTCTATCGTTGTTTATTCATCAATTAGAGGGGTGAGACTGGAAGTGATTCCTTGTTTTTCATCATGGTAAGCTTTATGTGATTTTTTTTTCTAAGTATTTTGTTTTCGAGCTGTGATTTGATACTCCATTGATATGTGAGTTAAGTGAGCGCTATGATTTTGTTAGTCGAGATGAATTAGCGGGATATTTCTATTGGTATTATATATATTCGGCATATGACATAGAGTTGAGGGCGAGACCCTCGTGATTCTTTGTGATTTGATATGCTTGGACCGGGCTGAGTACCATAGTGGAAGTTATATCAGAATGGGATCGTTGTGATTTGTTCATATGCCTTGCTTATTCCTTGTTATATTGCTCTTTTAAGTCAATATTGATAGAGAGTTATGCCTATGGGCTTGTTTGATAGTACCTTTATATGTTTCTATTTTCATACTCAGTCATTTCATTATGTTCTTCTTTAGTTTAGCTTGCGGGATGTGTACCCGGTGGTGTTAGATGTGACTCGGTGATTCGGGTGTCTAATAATGAGGTCTTCGTGTTTATTGCATCATTATCGGTATTATGGGACATGGAAACAGAGTTCTTTCAGATGTGAGGCTAATTGCCAATGCTGAGTTGATTTCGGACAGCTATTGTGATCAAAAGTGTTATTGTGAGCCCATATGTGATGTGCTATATTGTGTGGTAGTACCTTATGGGTATAGTCATGAGTTAATGCAACTGGTAGAGGCTAATGCCGGATATGGATTTAGAATCAGGTCTTTTGGAAATGAGTAAAAGGTGAGAAATTGGGGTATGAGGCTTATCGGTGATGATAGGAAGGCTAAATTGCAGTTGTGATGGCGTCATCAGGCTTATGTAGGTTGGGGTGACATGGGATCACCCACGGGTGTGTGTTGGAAGTGTACAATCAGTGATTGGATGAGTTCGAGGTGAATCTTGGCACGTTCGAGGACGAACGTTCGTTTTAAGAGGGGGAGAATGTAACGACCCGACCGGTCGTTTTGAGAATTTAAACTATGTTCGGTGGCGTAAGGTTTGAACAATATCACATTGTGTATATCGACCTGCGTGCATGGTTGAATTAAGTTACCGAATGATCCGGAGTCGAATTGGAAGAGAAATTCCAATTTTTGAAGCTTAAGTGATAGAAGTTGACCGGAGGTTTGAATTTGAGTAAACGGCCTCGGAATGAGTTTTGGGTGCTGCCAACAGCTTCGTAGGATGATTTTGGACTTAGGCGCACGTTTGAAATTGGTTTTGGAGGTTCGTAGAGTAAATTGAGGTAATTCGGCAAAAGTTAGGATTTCGGCAATTTCGGCCGATGGGTGAAATTTTGGTATCGGGGTCGGAATGGAATTCCGGAAGTTGGAATAGGTTTGTAGCATCATTTGTGACGTGTGCGCAAAATTTCAGGTCATTCGGATGTGGTTTGGGTTGGTTTTGGGATCGTTGGCGTATTTTTGAAGTTTAGAAATTCTAGGCTTGAATCCGAGATTTATTCGGTGTTTTAATGTTATTTGGGTGTTCCAAAAGTTTGACTAAGATAATGCGATGGTATGTGACCTATTGGTGTAATTGGTTGAGTTCCCGAGGGGCTCGGGATGGTTTAGGACGGTTATCGGAAGGCTTGAAGTTTGGAAATTGCAGCTGGTGCTGCTGTTCTGGTGTGGACGCACCTGCGTATAGGGAATCACAGGTGCGAGATTCACAGGTGTGGTAAAGAGCACGTACGTGCGAGAATAAGCGGACTGGGCAGCCTCCGCAGGTATGGAATTTTGGAGCGCAGGTGCGGCCTCCGCAGAGGCGATTCAGAGGCGCAGGTGCTGGTAGGAGCACAGGTGCGGTTTGTGTTTCGCACCTGCGATTGCGCAGGTGCGGTTAAGTGGTCGCAGGTGCGGATGTCTTGGGCAGATTCTTATAAACGAGGGTTAGACATTTTCTTCACATATTGAGCTTTGGACTTCGGATTTGGGAGCGATTTTTGGGGATTTTCGAGCTAATCGAGTGGGTAAGTGTTCTTCATCTAGAATTATATATTTTCCATGAATTAGTCTTTGTTTTTGTCATTTAAATTGTGTTTTTAGTTAGGGAAAATGCTGGTTTTTGAAGAAAATCTTCAAAATGAAATTTCATGATTTGGGACGAAATGTTATCGGAATTGGATAAATTTAGTGTGGGTGAACTCGTATCGGAATGGGCAATCGGAATTTGTAAAATTTGTCGGGTTCCGAGGTGCGGGCCCAGGGGTCGACTTTTGGGTCGATTTTTATATTTTTGTAAAGATCGAAACCTTATTATTCGGAATAGTTCCTTATATGTTTTATGTGTATTTTGAAGTGATTTTAGTTGATTTTGAGCCGTGTGGTGGTCTTTCCGCCCAAGAAGTCCATTTTAGAGTACTGGGTTGTCGTCTTCGAGGTAAGTATCTTACCTAACCTTGTGGGGGGGGGGGAGGGGGAACTACCCCTTAGGATCGAATCTTCTATGTTGATCGTAACCCGCGTACGCGAGGTGACGAGTGCGTAATCGGACTTATTTGCAAATAGATTGCCCTTTTAGGAATTTTGGGTCCTTATGTTCCTCGTGTATGAATTGAAAGTGTTATATCTGAATTCCTGATTTCTAGTTTCATCTCTTCCTGCTCAAATTAGAAGTTACTTGCCTATCATTCCTTGTTTCTTATTTGATCCTAATTGAATTAAATGAAGACTTTGCATTTCCTACCGTTATACTATATCTTTCTTCATACACAGCCTATGTGACTAAAACTAGTATAATCTCGTCCTATAATTGTCTAACAGTAATTGGAATGTCTATACGTTGGTGTCAAGCATGCCCGTGAGTCGTACATTGTGATTTAAATGATTTTCCATTAAGTACTACTTAGGTTTAATTGATGATCGCCCATGTTGATGATATTTCTTTGATGTTGCCTATTTACTGAGCATTTGTTCAAGATGAGTTTATTCGGTGAAGATAATTGTCTAAGTGATATGGGCTATAGCTGATTCCCTTGCCAGGATGATTTGGTTTCTTGGTTGTGAACCTGAATATATAGAATCGTTGTTATATTTGCCTTGTTTTCCCCTCGTTATGTTGTTTCTCTTTGTGCTTGGCATCCCTTTTAGTGGCTACTTCTTATGAGTGAGTTTTTACCATTTTTGTGATTTAAGTCTTTGTATTGATTTGCTCATCGCACTCTGCATTCGGTCTTGTTTGCTTTTGCGCCTGTTGTGGCAATGTAGGTTGTTTTTGTCGCATTCTGATTGTTTTCCTCAGTGGTTGCATTGCATATTTAAATTGGGACTACAGACCGAGATCCGGGAGCTTTCCCCCTGTACTTCTTTGCATATTTAAATTGGGACTACGAACCGAGATCCGGGAGCTTTCCCCTTGTACTGCATTGCATATTTAAATTGGGACTACAGACGGAGATCTGGGAGCTTTCCCCCTATACTGTATTGCATATTTAAATTGGGACTACAGACGGAGATCCGGGAGCTTTCCCTCTGTACTGCATCGCATATTTAAATTGGGACTACGGACGTATTCCGGGAGCTCTCCCCCTGTACTGCATTGCATGACAAATTCCTTGTTACGGACTGAGTTCCGGTGGTTTTATCATTTATGAGATTTGGACCGAAAGATATATATATATATATATATATTGAAAAGTATAGCTGAAAAGCAATTATCTCCAGGAAAAGTTATGTCTGACGGACTTCTATTTCGAAAGTATATTTGAAAAGTATTTGTCTTGCAGAAAAATGATATTTGAAAGAGCAGTATTTGGGAAAGTATATTTGAACACCACGTATTTTGAAGGGACTATGTTTTAAAGATTTCTCTTTATAAAAATATATAAATATACATTCAGAGAAAGTATGTTTCAAAGAAGAAATTTCTCTATTCTGAAATGATTATATCTTTAAAGCTTTCAAAACAAACTCACGATTTAAAGGTTTTCACTCGAAGGTTTGACCAGCTTTATTGAGTTTATTGGCTAAGGCCTGACGTGAATAAATTGATGCAGTGTTGAGTTGCTAGTGTTTTATTGAGTTGTGATTCCCGACATTTGGCTTGCATTCTTTCCATTCTCTTTGCGTATTTATATTATGTTGTCCATTGATCGTAATTATTGAATTTTCTTACGTATTATTCGATAGTACCGTTAACTATATCGAAAAATCTTAGACAGATATTATGTTTCAGTCATTTGTACATTTATGTCTTTTTACTTATTAGACCAGTGGTGTGTTGACTAGTCCTCGTCGCTACTTCACCGAGGTTAGTCTTGATACTTACTGGGCACCGCTGTGGTGTGCTCATACTACACTTCTGCACATTTTTGTGTGCAGATCCATATCATTGTTGTTATTAGCTGCGTGGATCGTTAATGAGGAGACTCAAGGTAAACCTGCTTCTACGTTCGCATGCTTCGGAGTCACCTTCCTGTTTATGTCAAATGTACTTATTATTTCTAGACAGTTGTATTTAGATTCGGTTGAAAGATGTCGTAGAGCTTATGACTTGTATTTACCGGGTTTTGGGAAATTGTAAACTCTGTCAATATTCCTATATCGAGACTGTTATAATTCATTTATTATTGTTGTTGTTCAGTGGAAATGTTAGGCTTACCTAGTCCCTAAGACTTGGTGCCATCACGATAACCAATGGAGGGAAATTTGGGTTGTGACAACTTTCCAATCAAGGAACAAAGGTTGCAAAGGTACCAGACTGAAATTTGCAAGCTACTGCCCGAGTTCACCTAATGTCATCTCGACCAAATCTCATGGGCACAGAATGTCGAGGCTAATGGCCTCGCCAATCTAGCCGCAGCCACCAAAAGCATCGCAACCGGAGACAAAAACGTGGTCCACCTCATCAACTTATCACTAGACCAGGTCGAGGTAAGAACCATAAAGCTAACTTGGGATTGGCGCAATCATATTGTTGCGTACTTGCAGTCCCTATCGACAAAAAGGAGGCCAAACTAAGAAGCAAACGGCTAGGTACAATATCCTCCGCAACAATCTGTACAAGAGGACCTACGGTGGCCCTCTGGAAAAGTGCTTGGGCTCGAACCAAACTTAACGCGTCCTCGAAGAAGTTCATGAGGTCATTAAGGGGCTTACTCCGGCAACTGGGCACTGGTCAAATGCCTCATAGGGGCAGGATACTACTGGCCCACCATGAAAGAAGATGTCAAAAACTTTGTAAGGCGATGCGATCAGTGCCAAAAGTGTGCCGCGAGGACTTACGATTCCATTTGGTTTTAACTGAATATTTCTGTAAGTGGGTGGAAGTAAGAGCACTCGCCCAAATACTTGAACAGGAAGTAATCACCTTTATATGGAGAAACATCATTTGCCGATTCGGCCTTCCCAAAGAAATAAGTTGTGACAACGGGCCCTAGTTCATAGGAAAGAAAACCGTCGAATTCTTCGAGAAATGGCGTATCAAGAGGATACTCTCGACCTCGTACCACCCCGCTGGTAACAGGAAAGAAGAATCATCCAACAAGTCAATATTAAACATCATGAAAAAGAAGCTCCAAGACGCCAAGGGACTATGGCCGAAAATACTACCAGAAATTAATATGGGCCTACCGAACAACTCCGAAAACAAGCACAAGAGAGACACCCTACTCTTTGGTCTATGGGACCGAGGCAGTAATACCAATCGAGGTTGGAGAACCCAGCCTAAGGTGCTCCCATGATAGCGGCACGAGTAACTGCAGAAGGCAGGAACTCGACGAAGTTGATGAACGAAGAGATATGGCCTATATAAGAATAGTCGCCCAAAAGCAAGAAGCAGAACGCTATAACAACAAAAAAGTGAAGGTTAGGCCGCTCAAAGTCGGGGACTACGTACTGAAAGCTAAAACTCAAGCGAGCAAAGATCCCAAGGAAGGCAAGCTGGGAACAAATTGGGATGGTCCATATAAAATCACAGTCGAAGCAAACTAGGGTTCTTTCCAGTTAGAGACAATGGAAGGAAAGCTACTACCAAACAATTGGAATATCAGCCACCTCAAATACTTCAACTTCTGAGAGAAAAGGCGTCGCTCAAGTCGTACTTTTTTTTCCCTCACTTGAGTTTTGTCCCATTTGGGTTTTCTCAAGGAGGTTTTTAATGAGGCTGCGAAGGGCACGTTTCAAGTTAAAATAGACGAAGGTAGGGTCGTGATTACTATTTCATCGCTTGACCTCTCACTAATCTCCAGATCACCAATGAATGGACTAGATAGACCGGGACGGGGACTGTAACGCCAGCCAACACCCAAAAATCTATAAATTTCTCCAAGTATGTAACAAAAGAAACAATGTCAAGGCAATAAACTTTACACTTATCAGCATATATTTCTTGCATTCAGGTTATGTTCGACCTTGCTCGAACTAACACCTACCGGCCCTTGGCCATAATTAAATTTAGGTTATGTTCGACCTTGCTCTACTAACACTTACCGGCCCTCGGCTATAATTAAATTCAGTTTATGTTCGAGCTTGTTCGAACCAACACCTATCGACCCTCGGCCATAATTAAATTCAGGTTATGTTCGACCTCGCTCGAACTAACACCCACCGGCCCTCGGCCATAACTAAATTCAGGTTATGTTCGACCTCTCTCGAATTAACACCTATCAGCCCTCGACCGCAAACGAAAGGTTACGTTCGACCTTGCTCGAACAAATAACAGAAGCAAAAAACATGCAAGTACAGAAAATAAACCACAGGAAAGGAAACAGATGAAGAGAACAACCTTGGCATTTCATAGTTAAACATTTTTTACAAAGGCTCGTGAAGACGCCGGCAAAAATACACGAGTTTACAAAAAAAACTACTGATCACCACCATCATGATCTTCTACACTTTCACCGCCTGATCATCGATGCTCGGTCCGTCTTGATCCCTCTCATCACCGTCACCTTTTCCCTCAGGGTATGCAGAATCATACCAAGCATTCTCTTCAAGCTGGTCCATGCCCCGTCCCCCTCATCATCACCGGCCTCAGGCGTGGCAGGATCATATCCACAAGCGACCTGAGCCTTACGGGCATTAACATGAACATCATCAAGAGAGACAGAAACAGACCCTGCCTTATGCAAATATCGAAACACGTCCAACTGAGCCTCAGTGTGAATCCATTCATCATACAGGTCCCGAGGAACGTTGGGAAAATCTGAAGTACGAGAAGAAGATGGTTGTGCAAGCAGTTGGTCCTCCTCAACTTCTAAAGCGGTCACCCGATCATAGAGAAGGGAGTTGTCTTTCTCCATCTCTTCGATCCTCTCCTCTAGTTGATCCTCGTTTACCTTTTCCATGGACTGATCAATCTCCCGCTCGGCCCGAAGAGTCCTATTTTCCAACTCTAGCATCTCTGATTTCCTCCGAGCCTCCAAATGGGAAGATTTCGCCTTCTCAAGCTCGATCTACTTCTCGATGAATTCACCATTAAGGACCTCCATATGAAGCCGACATTCTTCCAATTTCCTGCGCAACTCGACCACTTGTGCCTGAAGGTCACCGTATTGGGACTTCACGGCCCTGCTGACCTCAAGCTCCTCTTCCCTACTCATCAACGTCCCCTCAAGGATGCTACACTTCTCGATGACTCTGACCAACTCGTCATCTTTCTCCTTCTACTAATCAAGAAGGTCCTGCATATTTACTCCCTCACTAAACCACCTACGTAACTCCCGTTACTTGCCGTGGTACCTAAAATATTTGTTTTTTAACTTCACAAATATTTCCCTACGCTTCTCCTCCCTTCACGCACTTTCAATATCCAAAATCATAGTCTGCAATCACAAAAAGAAAAAAGGAGTAAGGAAAACATGAAACTGCCCATACGAACAAAGGGAAAAAAAGAGAAGGACAAAACACTAAGCACTCACCCTGAGATCAAGACCGACTATGCTCCTCGACAAGGTGACATCGTCCAATTCTTTGAGGGTCTTACCCTCTATTTTGGAGAAAAAGGGTTGAGGGAACGAACCACGTTCTCCGTGTTCTTCAACAAGTGGCGATCCATAGGGATCGCAATGGTCCTCGTAGAACCCTCCAACCTTATCTTAAGTTGGGTAAAAACCTCCTCCATTATCTTCAGGTCGTGTGCATCAATATCCGACCCCGACTCATCACCTTCCTCAGCAACATCTTTACATATCCCATTGGTTCGCAAAGAAGTATCAACAGTCGGCTGGGATGCCGATGCTTCCTCTCGCCTCGAGGTATCGAGAACATCATCAGTCGATCCCTCCGCCTTCGCCATCATAGAAGGCATATCCATTTCTCCTGCCTCCAACCTCGGAGTCCCTGACCCCAGCTCGATGTCATCCCCAATGATAATGGTCGCCGTCTCGCGTAGTGAAAATTCATCCACCGCTGAGTCGACGGCCCGGGCGGCCCGGTCGCTGGCATCTATTGATCTCCTATTACGAGGCATCAAATCCCCCTCGCCAGCACAAGTTCATTGTCTTCATCTATAAGATGATATATGGGAGAGGTTGAGGTCTTCGTGGGCGAAGCCCCCACGAACGCGGAAGGAGAATGACTAGATGCCGCAACAGGAGGGATTGAGGCCCGAGCAAAACTAGCCGTTGTCGTATATGGGGAGGAAGCCGAGGGCGTAGCATCTTTTATTTTTCGGAACAAAGGGGTAGGAGCTTTTGACCTCCTGGAAGGTCCCCTGGCTGAAGCTAGGAAAAACACAGGAAAATAGGAAGGTCAGCAAAGTAAATAGAAAGAAAAGAAACCAAGAATCCAACAAAATAAGGGACTTATGGAGCCAACCCAAACATCTTAAAGAAGCCTGGCCACTCACGGATCCCCACGATGTGAGGGAGGAGCTGACTAACCCAATCGAAAATGTCTTCAACCAAAGGAGGAGGCGAGACCTTGGCTGCGCAAAAAAGAGAAAGGGCTAGAAATCAAAACTGCCAACTAAGCAAGGGAGAAAAATGAGACACATACGAACGAGGAAATGATGAATGGGGATTTTGACTACTTATTAGTAGGCTTGTGCATAATTTGGTAAATACGAAATTACCGTACCGAAATCGAAAATTTTGGTATTCGTTATTCGATATTTTGGTATTCGGTATGGTATTTGGTTTAAGTTCTTAAAAATAATTTGGTATTGTCGCACCTCCTTTTTCCACTACCCTTCCCCCCAATGATTAGGGAAGGGTAATAAGGGAGTTTTTCCGATTAAAGTGACATTATTCGGTTTTGGGAT
>ML350611.1:0-20580 GCA_005239505.1 Nicotiana paniculata | reverse complement strand
CCTATATTACTTGTCGACCACGTACACTTGCGTGTGCATTGGGAAATCAACCAACAGTGATCATTGTTAGGGGTCCCTGAGGTCCTTGGGAACTTTGACATACTGGAAACCTGATTTTAATGTACCACGGATGGACCACTACTATGCTCCCAAGATGTTATGTTTGAAGCCCTGGATCCCAGGTTTAGATTGGGCCTATGAAGGCTCCCTATAGTATAATTGTTACTATTATTCAATACTCTGGGCTGTAATAATCTGTGTAATGACAGATTTGGGGTTAATTAGTAGAAGCTGGGGTTTTTTTTTTTATATCTTTGTTAAAACTGGGTAGAAATCCTACCTATAGGATTTAATTAGGTTGATTGAATCATGTGAGTGCTATACTTATTTAGAGATCCTGCCTATAGGAGTTTCCTGATTGTTTTGATTCTGTATTTTTACATTTGCATAGTAGAAATCATGCTTATAGGATTTTTTGTTTAATTCTGTATTAGAAATCATGTTCATAGGATCTACACATATTTTCAATCAAATGTGCATTAGTGACCATGTCTATAGGATCTTTGTTTGTTTGAGTCGATTATATGGCAATCTATTTAATTTCTGTCCAGATACAATTAATAGATATCATGTCTATAGGAAATAAAAAATTAGCTTCAACCTAGAGATCATGCCTGTAGGATTTAAAGCTAATACATATCATGCCTATAGGGTGAAATCAGTTTCAAACTTAGAAATCATGCCTATAGGGGTTTAAATCAATTCAGCAATTAGAAATCATGCCTATAGGGGTTTAAATCAATTCAGCAATTAGAAATCATGCCTATAGGGGTTTAAATCAATTCAGCAATTCGAAATCGTGCCTACAGGGGTTTAAATCAATTCAACAACTAGAAAGCATGCCTATAGGATTTTTAAAAGGAATAAAACCCTGTCTTTATAAATTAAAATCAATACTACACTTAGAAACCATGTTTATAGGTCTATAATTAATAAACTCGTAGAAATCATGCCTATAGGGGTTTAAATCAATTCAACAACTCGAAAGCATGCCTATAGGATTTTTAAAAGGAATAAAACCCTGTCTTTATAAATTAAAATCAATACTACACTTAGAAACCATGTTTATAGGTCTATAATTAATAAACTCGTAGAAATCATGCCTATAGGATTCTGTTAATCAATTATGAATTCGACCGATTCTAGCCATCACTTAGGAAATCTGTAAGACTTACTAGTGATCCTGGGCTTAAAATTGTGACATATTGCTGCCTGAAAGTGCCCAGATTCATGTTGAATAAAATCAGTAATAAATAGGTCCCAAGGCTCGTCTTAATAAAACTGCCTTTATATTCTGTTTCTGCTCATATAGATATTCTGCCTATAGGATTCTAAAATTAACGAACTTTGCTGATTCAATTGCGTGCTTTTGTTGTTTACGTGTGAAGGTCAATGTGAGCCCTTATTTGTTTATTTGAAAGTCCTATTTTTCTTTTGTTTGTCGCCTATATTTCTCAATTTTAGTAACATAGATTGGTCCAGAACCATCCTAAATAGAGGTCCTAACACCCCCAGGACCGTAAGTATGGGACGGGTAGTGCACGCATAAGGAACGAGCTAGAAGCTACTAGAACGCCTAGGTAACAACTGAAAGATAGTAATTGGGTAGTAAGGAGATGATAACCCGTGCGCTAATGCTATGAGTAACACCCCAACTTGGAGAAGTTACGAAGTATTGCATGGAATGATCCTATAGGCTAAAAAACCTAGGACCCCTTTAATCCTGTTTAAAGTAACTTGTATTGTCCAAATTGTTTTCTTCCCCTTTTAGACTAATTTGCTTAATTTTAAGTTCAGCCAGGACCCACCGTTGTGGACTTCGAGGGGTGCCTAACACCTTCCCCTCGAGGTAATTTGAGCCCTTACCCGATCTCTGGTGATGCATACTGGTTTATGAATTAATTGCTCTAGGTTCCCAAACGCACCTTAATACGTTAGGTGGCGACTCTTACAATACCTTACCCAATCCAAAAATAAGGAGTTGTCCCTGAAATGTTGAAACCCGATTTCGCGAGGAAAAAGGGGGCGCGACAACATGGCGACTCTGCTGGGGACATTCTAGGCTCTTACCATAACAAACCTGATTTTTGTGATTAGTCTTTAAGCATGCCTTTATTATTCCGTCAATACTTGCATACCCCTTCCCCTTCCCACTTTATGTGGATTTATTTGCCTATCTTCAATTATTTACGATTTTCCTTTCTTGTTGATCTTTACTGTGGAAACTGACTTGTCTCTTTGTTTTCTTTATTAACTGCCTTTACAATTATTAAATACCGCATTAATCATTTTTCCATTGTGCAAATCCGTGGCAACGTGCTATTTTCTATCGCATAAATCATGCTCAACATCATATTCCACTCGAGCGTAATTAATACCATAGCAATGCTTGATGAGTGTTTGTGCTCTTCTTATATCACCCTATTTGAATTTGGAAAGGCTTATTTATGGTAAAACTAGTCGATTAGCGGTGCAGTCGACGGTTCCGTGCCCTTTCCCCCTCGAGTCGTCCGCTTGAGGGTACCATTCTAGACTTATAGAGAAAACTTACTCTGATTACAATTGTACACGCATTATGGTCGAACCTAGCCTGGGTTAATATGTTGTCCACATAATAACCCTTTAAGAAAAACCTTGTCCAAAGTCTACCGGGGTTTCCATAATCCCAACGGACGTAACCACGATCTGTGCATTAATTTGGAGAAATAAGTGCCAATATGCTAATCATTAATGTATAAATAGCCGAATCTGGAGGGGAAAAGGGTCTAACTCTATTTGTTTTGCAGAAAATGAGGCACGAAGGCCCCAGGTTCGGCATGGTCTGTAACATACCACCATTGTTGCTAGATTTGTGGGAAGACCTTCCGTCAAGTGATAAAAACCATGTGAAAAGAGTCCTTGGAAACCTATCTTCCTTATTAGATATCCAACCAAACAACATGTTGATCGAAGTTGCTACTATGTTCTGGGACGGAGAAAGGGCCGTATTCCATTTTGGAAACATAGAAATGACCCCTCTTTTGGAGGAAATAGGGGGATTCGCTGGACTATCTTGGGACAGTCCCGGTTTATTGGTGCCGAAAGATTGCACTCCCAGAGTGTTTCTGAAAATGATGGGTTTGAAAAAGAATGACGACTTGGTGTGTCTGAAGAAGTCCTATATACCCTTCGACTTCCTTTATGAACGATACGATCATAGAAAATCTTATCGTATCTTTCATGACGAGTTATTCATTACTTCCTTAGGTTGGATTCATCGCAGGCTTTTCGTGTTTAACGTCTGCTTCTTTAGTATGATAGTGTTTCCAAGAAAAATAGATAGAATTCACACCAGACTGGACATGGTAACCAAATCCTTAATGGAGGGAATCAAGGGGAAAAAAATATACTATTGTCCCTATGATTATAGAAGACATATATCGGGACTTGGATCGGTGCCATAAGGGGTTCAAACACTTCGAAGGTTGTAATTTGCTACTACAAATCTTGTTGCTAGAACATTTCTAGAAAGGTCAATACCGCCAAGAGTTTCCGCAAAGACCGTGGGACGATCACATAGCCTTTCATCACCCCAAGAGAATGACCTTTATCCCAGATAGGTTTGCTCAACCGCAGAATGCTACAGAATGGGCGCAATTTTTTGACAACTTGATTGGGTTAAGGGGTATACACCCCTATGTTCCTATCAGGGTCATGAGACAAGCTGGTAGAAAATAGATTATACCACGAGTCTCCAAAATGAGTCACTACAAGGCAGATTTCCAAGATGATGACATCCCATATAAATGTGAAGCTCAACATATGTGGCACTTGAAGATTATTGTGGAAAAGGTCACCATCGAGCCGAATCGATATCACGCAGGGCATGTGTACTTTTACCCATCGTGGTTAGAGGACTGCATGGTGGGAATAGTCGAGCCAGGGGTCTGTCAAGGAAACCGAGTCATAGATGAAGCTGCCGAAGCACATGTGAAGTATAACAGACTGCGCAAAAGGGTTCGCGAGTCCGAGGCTGAGCCTCTGGAATGACACAAAACTGATGTAGAATTAATCAATGAGTGGAGGGAAATGGCTATCATATCAAATGAAAGGCTAGAATATCTGGAGCAAGGTCTGATGGAACTACAAGGGAAGATGAGGAAAAAAGTCATAGACTGCCAGAATGCTGAAGGTATCAAAAGAGGACATCTCGCCAGGGCATACCTCCTGCTGGACATGCGTGACCTGGGGAACTTGATCGATGGAGCCAAGAGAACCAGTCCTGGAGAAGGTCCTTCTGGGACCAAGTAGATTAGGTTCATTTGTTTTGCTTTTCAAATGTAATAAGGCCAAATGCTATTAGTGACTTACTTTATTGTCGTTTTAGATTCGTCTTATTTATTGCGTTAATGAAATGAGGCAATTATTGGCATTAAAATTCTCCGAATCTACTTGTCTCTAGGCCTACCTCACGCATAATGAGGCTCCCAAATTAGGACGCGAATTTATATTCCCGCAATATGTGTTTAAATACTGCAAACATTTTTCAGAACTCTCACTAACTTGGTTACCTTTTGTTTTTATTTCTTTCTTAGTTATTCCCATCCCCTAAGGTTGGTTCACACATACTGGCATCATCAGCATATCACACCAGATCCAGAGGCACTCCACCTCCTCCTCTTCCAAGTGCATCAAAAGTCAAAGGGAAAGCTAAGATGGATAATATGAGTGGCGACAACATCACACATGCTGACAATGCAAAAACTTCTGATGGTCGGAGTACTCCGGCACCAAATGACTTGGGCTTACGTCTTGAAAAGAAAATACTTGAACTACAAGGTTACTTGAGCAGGTCCGTAACTTGGCAAACCTCTCCCTCACACTAAACGTCTCAGATATCAACCATCCAAATACCTAAAACCTGGCACCTGCTCAGAATACACCCAACCAACGCCCGCAGAATTCTCCCGCACCCCACCAATATACAACCCCTCCTCAAAGTTCTTTACCCACATCTACACCTCCTCAACATCAGCATCTCCCGACTCAATATCCGCAAAGCACTTATCACACTCCTCAGAATATCCCTTAGCCTATCCCCGATTCCTAAAATTCAACCAATGATCACCACTATACCCAAACTCCTGGCATTCACCAAAACAACCCCATATACGTGGAAACCTTACCCCAATCTGCTCAACCAATCTCATATACACCAGAATCCGCCGAGAAGGACCTGCTCATTAAAAACAAGGCAGAAGAGCTCAAGAAGCTCACAAGCCGAGTCTAGGGTGTTGAATGAGGTAAAGGAATTGAAGGTCTGATATGAGCATTTGTGCATTCAGCTAGATGTGGAACTGCCGGAGGGTTACAAACCTCCTAAGTTCAAAATGTTTGATGGAACGGGTGACCCAAAGGTTCATTTGAGAACCTACTGTGACAAGCTCGCAGGGGTTGGAAAGGACGAAAGGGTTCGCATGAAGCTATTCATGAGAAGCCTCACTGGAGACGCTCTAGCTTGGTACATAAGTCAAAATCCCAAGAAATGGCTAATTGGGTAAGCATGGCATCAGACTTCATGGATAGGTTCAAATTCAACACGAAAAATGCACCGGATGTCTTCTCTATCCAGAATCTCAAGAAGAAGCCCACTGAGACTTTCCGTGAGTATGCTACTCGGGGGAGGTCGGAAGCAGCAAAGGTCAGGCCGGTATTAGACAAAGAGCAGATGAACAAGTTCTTTGTCAGGGCTCAGGATTCACAATATTACGAAAGGTTAATGGTAATCGAGAATCACAAGTTCTCCGGTATCATCAAGCTCGGAGAAAGGATCGAGGAAGGTATAAAAAGTTGAATGGTGACAAATTTTGAGGCACTGCAAGCCACTAATAAATCACTACACTCAGGTGGCATATCAAAGAAGAAAGAAGTAGGAATAGTAATGGTTTCCCAAGGTCCAAAATCTCCATTTGTGTACCAAACACCTCCACCCACATACAAACCTTCACCTCCTAGGTATCCTCAACCCGCTACCGCCTACCACATCTATAATACCTAACCAGCCTATTATCATTCACCTCCAGCTCGTCCAAATTACAAAAAACCCAGGCCTAATTTTGATCGCAAACCACCCAGACAATACACCCCTATTGTTGAACCCATGGACCAATTGTATGAAAGACTAAAAGCTGCTGGATATGTTACCCCTATTCCCGCCGTGGCTATGGAAAACTCGTCACAATGGGTCAACCCAAACAAGACGTGTGCGTACCATTCCGGTATGAAGGGAAATACTATTGATGAATGTCGCACCCTGAAAGATAAGATCCAAACACTGATTGATACCAAGGTCATATAGGCAAAATAAACCACACCAAAAATTCGTAACAATCCCCTCCCAGATCATAGGGGTGAAGGAGTCAATGTAATAGAAACCGATGAAGAATGGGATCCCGAGGGATCAATCAGACTTATTCGGGAAGGTGATGATCCTAAGAAGTAGGCAGTCACGCTCAATCCCATTGTGGTACAGGTACAACCGCCAGTCAAAATTGAGCTAGTTGCATCGGTTCCCTTTGAAGTAGAAATGGCACCACCTGCATCTACACCTGCTCTTTTTGAGGTAGAAGTATCCACACCTTTCACTGTGACAATGACATCCAAACCACCTTTTAGTTCCAAAGTTGTACCTTGGGATTATGTTGCTGAGGCTAGGAGAAAAAGGAAAGCAAAGATGGAAGAGTCCGGCGCTGCACAAGGAATGACCAGAACAAGAAGAATTTACACACCTGAGCATTTGGGAGAGACCAGTAAGCAAGATTCTAACAAACATCCCGTCGTTGAAACTAGTCCAGATGACCTTTAGATGATAGTACAAGCAAGGGAGTATTATGTTGTTGATCATCTGAATAAGACTCCCGCCCAGATATCCATCTTGTCATTACTGCAAAATTCCGAAGCACACAGGAATGCGCTGATGAAGGTACTGAATGAAGCATATGTTCCAACAACATTACTAGAGGAGAAATGGACAATATGGTGGGACAAGTGATGGAAAGACATAAGATTACCTTTCATGAAGACGAGTTTCCACCTGAAGTGTTAAGCCACAATAGGGCACTGGACATCATAGTGCAATGTGAAGATAAGTTTATTGCCAGAGTTCTGATAGATGGAGGGTCCAGCCTCAACATCTGTCTGCTGACAACTTTGAAGAGGTTGGGCAAGGGCCTACATGAAATATGAGCGGGGGCTATGAATGTGAAGGCATTCAATAGGTCTCAAAGGGCCACAATTGGAGAAACCAATCTATGCTTGCAAATGGGTCCTACCTGGTTCGATGTTGAATTCCAGGTGCTAGACATATCCGCCTCCTACAATCTTTTGCTGGGACGACCTTGGATACATTCCGCTGGAGCTGTCGCGTCCACTTTGCACCAAGTGATAAAATTTGAATGGAACCATCAAGAAGTGATCATCCATAGAGGTGGGAGCAACCGCATTTACACCAGTTAGACTGTTCCGGTGGTGGAGAACAGAAGAAAGTTAGGGGGAGAAGCTTACCATCGCATCGAGCGCGTTAACGCAATCAAGAATGATAAGTGGTGGAGTATCAAGATAGAAAGCATACTGGCATGGGCAGGGTATGAACCTGGCAAGGGGTTTGGTAAAAAGCTTCAAGGTATCTCCAAACCAGTACAACTGAAGCGCCATGGCACAACCTTCGAGCTCGGATATCAGTGCACCTCGCAGGAACATCAAAATTGGCCACCACCATGGCGTGGTCAATACTATCCTCTTGAGCAACCCGTGCCGCACCTGAATCAGACCTTCCATCAGGCCGATACGATATGGAGATCAGAGGAAGAAGAAGCCTTGGCAGCATTGAGGAATTTGTTCCTGGAAGATGATGGTATGGATTGTTGTGTAATAGTTGAAGAGGAGGAGGAGGAAGGCCCTACTATCCAGACAATGGAGAGGGGAGCATTCCTCAAGAACTGGACTGTCAAACCATCAAGGGCCCGCCGAGTCCCGGGGTAGCAAGGCTGATAGCATTGTTTATTTTTGAAAATGATTTCCTCTTTTGCATTTTGTTTTAAATAATATTTTCAGTGTTCCGTGTCGAAAAACATTATTTGAGTTATTGAAATCATTTTGTTTGACGCTTTAAATGGATTGATGTTTTATTATTACTATTTTCCTTTCATATCTTTATCCCTACAACATTACTATTTCTTATCTTGATGAACCAACAACTGTGACATGTAATGAGACAACGCAACAAAAGGACAGTGACTCGGAAGAAATAGAAGGTGAGGATGTAATACCAAAGGAAATTGTCAGAGAAGTGGAGAACTTTGAGAACAAGCCTAAGTCCAACCTGGACGAAACCGAGATAGTCAATTTGGGAGATTTCGAAACCATCAAGGAAACTCGCATAAGCATCCACTTGTCATCGTCAGAGAAGGAAGAATACACTCATTTCCTGAAAGAATATGCGGATATCTTTGCATGGTCATATGACGATATGACAGGGTTGATCACATCCATAGTGGCTCACAAGTTACCCACAAATCCGATGTGTCCACCGGTGAAGCAAAAACTCAGGAAATTCAAGCCAGACATGAGCCTGAAAATCAAGGAGGAAGTCACTAAGCAGATCAAAGCCAAGGTCCTCAGAGTAGTTGAGTACCCAACTTGGTTGGCCAATATTGTACCAGATCCAAAGAAAGATGGGAAAGTCAGAGTCTGTGTTGATTATCGGGATCTAAACAGAGCAAGTCCCAAGGATGATTTCCCGCTAACAAATATACACATTATGATCGACAATTGCACCAAGCATGAACTCCAGTCCTTTGTAGATTGCTTCGCGGGTTACCATCAGATTTGGATGGACGAAGAAGACGTAGAGAAAACATCCTTCATTACACCATGGGGAGTGTAATTCTACAAAATGATGGCGTTCGGTCTGAAGAATGCTGGGGCCACCTATATGAGGGATATGACAACGATCTTCCATGATATGATACATAAAGAAATCGAGTTATATGTTAACGATGTCATCATCAAATCCAAGAGGGCTACATATCACATAGCAGATTTAAGGAAATTCTTTGACCGGCTACATAAGTACAATCTAAAGTTAAATCCCGCAAAGTTTTCATTCGGGGTTCCTGTCGGAAAATTGTTGGGAATCATCGTCAGTCGCCGAGGAATAGAGTTGGACCCGTCAAAGGTTAAAGCCATCCAGGAATTACGACCACCAAAAATCAAGAAGGATGTGATGAGTTTCTTGGGACGTCTCAACTACATCATCCATTTCATAGCACAGTCCACAGTAATATGTGAGCCAATCTTCAAAATGCTGAAGAAGGATGCTGCAACCAGTCGGACCGAGGATTGTCAAAAGGCTTTTGACAAAATCAAGGAATACTTGTCCATACCACCAGTCTTAGTCCTGCCAGAGCCTGGTAAACCACTACTACTCTACCTTGCAGTGTTAGATGAAGCCTTCAGTTGTGTTCTCGGACAACATGACAAAACGGGAAGAAAAGATCAGACCATATACTACTTAAGCAAGAAGTTCACTCCTTATGAAGCACGATAGTCGCTGTTGGAACGCATTTGTTGTGCTCTAACCTGGATAGCTCAGAAGCTAAGGCACTACTTGTGTGCCTATACTACATATCTCATATCAAGGATGGATCCCCTGAAGTACATATTTCAGAAACCCATGCCTACTGGGAAGTTGTCCAAGTGGCAAATCTTGCTGAGTGAGTTTGACATTATCTATGTAACTCAGAAAGCAGTCAAGGGACAAGCATTAGCAGATCATCTTGCTGAAAATCCTGTATGAGGAGAATACGAACCCTAAAAACGTATTTTCCTGATAAGGAGGTATCATTCATATGAGAAGATATTGCTGAAGACTACGACGGTTGGAGGATGTTTTTCAACGGAGCTGCAAATTTTAAAGGAGTGGGTATCGGAGCCGTCTTGGTATCAGAAACCAATCAGCATTATTTGGTGTCTGCAAAACTCAGATTCCTATGCACTAACAACATGGCAGAATCTGAAGCCTGCATATTAGGGCTCAACCTGGCTGTTGATATGAATATTCAGGAACTGCTAGTAATCGGCGATTCAGACCTGCCGGTACATCAAGTACAAGGAGAATGGGCTACCATGAATTCCAAAATACTGCCATATTTGCATCATGTACAAGAAATGAAGAAGAGGTTCATAAAGATAGAATTCCGTCATATCCCCAGAATTCAGAATGAATTCGCAGATGCATTGGCCACCTTGTCATCAATGATACAACATCCAGACAAGAATTTCATCGATCATTCCGGTGAGGATCCATAATCAGCCAGCATACAGTGCTCATGTTGAAGAAGAAACAAACGGAAATCCCTTGTTCCACGACATAAAAGAATACTTGGCAAAAGGAGAATACTCGGAGCATACAAACCATACTCAGAAATGCACATTTCGGAGGTTGTCCAATCACTTCTTCCAAAGCGGAGGAACCCTGTACAAGAGAACTCCTGATCTAGGACTGTTAAAGTGTGTTAACACAAAAGAGGCTTCCAAATTGCTCGAGGAAATACATGCTGGAACCTGCGGCCCACATATGAACGAATTTGTCTTGGCCAAGAAGATATTCAGGGCCGGATACTTTTGGATGACCATGGAAACGGACCGCATACGGTACGTTCAGAAATGCTACTAATGCTAGATACATGCAGACATGATACGGGTGCCGCCAAAAGAGCTTAATGCAACAAGCTCACCTTGGCCTTTAATTGCCTGGGGAATGGATGTCATCGACCCAATTGAGCCCACCGCTTCAAACGGGCATCGATTCATTTTAGTGGCCAACGACTGCTTCACCAAATGGGTTGAAGCTGCATTTTACAAAGTAGTAACCAAGAAAGTCGTCGCAGATTTTATTAGAGACCGAATTATTTGTCGATTTGGGGTTCCAGAGTCCATCATCACTGACAATGCCGCCAATCTCAACAGTGATCTGATGAAAGCCATGTGTGAAACATTCAAAATTAAGCACAAGAATTCCACAAAATACATGCCCCAAATGAATGGAGCCGTAGAGGCTGCAACAAAAACATCAAGAAGATACCAAGGAAAATGGTAGAGAATCACAAGAAATGGCACGAGAAATTACCATTCACCTTAGTGGGATACCGTACCACAATCCGCACATCAACCGGGGCAACTCCCTATATGTTGTTTTATGGTACTGAAGCTGTCATTCCCGCCGAGATAGAAATTCCTTCTTTAAGAATCATACAAGAAGCCAAACTCAACGATGCATAATGGATAAGGAACCGCTATGCAATTAGCCCTCATAGATAGCAAGAGGATGAATGCAGTGTGTCACGGCCAGCTCTATCAGAATTGAATGTCCAGGACTTTCAATAAAAGGGTCAAACCAAGACAGTTCACGCCGGGGAAGCTGGTACTGAAACGGATCTTTCCACATCAAGATGAGGCCAAAGGAAAAATCTCTCCCAACTGGCAAGGTCCTTACATGGTTCACAGAGTATTGACAGGAGGAGCTCATACTCGTAGAGATAGACGTAGAAATCTGGCCAAAGCCTATCAATTCAGTTGCAGTCAAAAGATACTATGTGTAAACCATTTATGCTCCTTCATATGATGTAAATTGAAATACGCTTGACCTAATTCCCATTAAGAGGGGATACGTAGGCAGCCCTGTGGGTTCGGTCACAATTCAATAAAATTTCCATTTTCCCCACAATCACAAACTGCGGCAGAATTTTGAGGAGGACCCTCAAAATTCCGAAGCAAGTTCAGCCAACCGTAGCATATGGAGAAGTCAGAAAGGTCATCTAGTTAAATGGGGAAGAATTTTGAGGAGGACCCTCAAAATTCTACGGCAGCGGAAGTCGCAATGTCTCTGATAATGTCACGGGAACCCCTTCATCTAACTAACTTCTAAACTGCATACTACCATGTCTTTGAAAATTATACACACATACTTTTGAAAAATAAACTTTGCTTTAGCCAAATGCTACCCTAATAGCTGGAACATGATCTTCAGACGGAGCGGAGCAAATCGAGTAAGCAAAGGCACGAACCAACCTTCCCCCATAAAAAATCACAAATTTTCTTTCGATGCAGGACTATGTATTCATGATAAATACCATCGCAACGACACAATCGCTATGCATGAAACACATTGTCATCTAAGAATACTTCACTCTTACTCTTCTCTTTGCATGGGACTAAGCACTATCCCGATTTTTGCATGAGGCTAATCCCTGCCTCTCCACTTACATAAGGCTAAGCGCTGCCTTCTCTTTACATGAGACTAAGCTCTGTCTCAATCCTACATGAGGCTAAGCCTTGCATCCCATTTGTATAAGGATAAGCATTGCCTTCTCTTTTCATGAGACTAAGCTCTGCCTCAATCCTGCATGAGGCTAGGACATGCCTCCCATTTTCATAAGGCTAAGCATTGCCTTCTCTTTGCATGAGGCTAAGCCTTGCCTCTACACTTGCATAAGGCTAAGCACTACCTTCTCTTTGCATGAGACTAAGCTTTGTCTCAACCTTGCATGAGGCTAAGACCTGCCTCTCTACTTGCATAAGGCTAAGCACCGCCTTCTCTTTGCATGGGACTAAGCACTGTCCCGAAGCTTTGCATGAGGCTAAGCCCTACCTCTCCACTTACATAAGGCCAAGCCCCGCCTTATCTCTGTATGGGACTAAGCGCTGTCCCGAAGCTTTGCATGAGGCTAAACACTGTCTCTCTTGGATCGAGATAAGCTCTACCCTCAACTTCACACAAGACTAAGCTCTGTCTTGTTGCCTCTAGCGTCATGTCTCTGCACCTCATAGGATGAAATATAGCCAACTTGTCCAAAGGCGTCATGGTCTGAAGGCACCATCCTCATAGCCGGAAGACATCATGCCATGGCCTGAGGATCTCTCAAACTTGCACATCATTATTCAAAGGCGTCATGGTTCGGAGGCACCATCTTCATTTCCCGAGAACATCATTTCATGGCCTGCGAATCCTTTACCGCACGACTCATGGCCCGGGACATCATGGTCTAAGGACGTCATCCTCACCGTCGAAGGACAATTTTCATGGTCTGAAGGGAATTTGCGTCATGTCTAAATTTACGCAAATTTATACATATATGCTCGCAATATATCTTTTGTAGATTTTCAGGTGACCTGATAAGTAACTGTTATCCCAAAGGAGCAATCCCACTCCAGTACCTTCAAAATTATTTCAAACCTGACTGTTCACCGTAACCGTATCATCCTACTCGAAACCTTTTGTTCGTCCTTGTGAAGACTCCCTCAGTTTATTCCACCGATGGATCCAGAACTACACATGGAATGATTCCTGTAATACCAGGGATATGTAGGCAGCTCGGGAACCGGAGTGCTGCCTATATCTCTCAAATCACCTCTTCGGTCAAAATTGATCATCATATCTTTACCCAACAACTCTTTCATCCTTCCCGGATAAAGAGGGGCAGCTGTTGATACCCAATTTTTCCCATATATATTTTTAAAAGAATATATATACTAGTATTTTTCATAATTTTTCATAATTTTTAAAGGCTTTTAATCAATTTATTCCGGTATTTTATTACCTAAATAATTATTAATTGCATCACAAACAATTTTATAATGATTATTACTTTTATCATTTATATTCGTATTAAGATTTAAACATTTTATGTATAATCATATTTACATCTTTAGGCTAGAATTGCAATAACTTTGCAATAATAGCCCATATATGCATAATTATATTATTTACACAGGAAAGTGGCTTTTTATATTTTTATAATGTTAAGTAATTATTTTAAATCATTTTCCACACAAAAATGACATTTTTATCATTTATTAATTATTTTATTAATTTAAATGGGTATTTAAATCATAGACCCTTTCCTAATTAATTTTCAGACCTACCTAGCCCAATACCCTATCTAGCCCAATTACCCTAGCCCAACTACCCAGATCAATACCCGTCCAATAATCCGCCCCGCCTAAAACTCTAATCATGGTCGTTGATCTCAGAAGATCAATGGCCCTAAATCTTCCACCCCTTTTTAATTAACCAAACACCCTGAACCCTAAAACATTTCCCCCCACCCGCCGTCTTCTGATCCTCTCCTCTCCTCACCCTCTCAAACCCTAGCCCGCCATTACACTTTCCCTTTTGATTCATGAGATCCTCCCTTGATTCCCTGCCTTATTTGACTTTGTTTCTTTACTAGCTACCCGATCTTGATGTTACTTAACCTATTTGCCTCAAAAGGCAAGTGTATTGCAAGAGACTCGAACCAGATCCGGTTCAAAGTCTCTCATATTTCGATTATTCCGTCTATGTTCATCCCAATACTTGTGAGTACGAATATTTTCGTATCTCTTATTCAAACCAGATTTTGGTTCATTCTGGTTTGCTCTAATTATTTACTGAATTTGGCTATTTTTGGTTAAATCCGTTACTTACCCTAGATTTAGGGTTCAGATCTGAAACGATTTTTTATTTTTTTCTTTGGTATTTCTTCGTTAATAATTCCATCTCTATATGTTATAGTATTTTTGTTATTATTTTATGACTGATTTTATTTACCCTAAAACTAAGCTTTTGATTTCAACAGATTTTGCAAAATATATTTTAACCTTTAAACGTTTTCGTCTCTGGGTATCTATTAGGGTTTTCTTGTTTATTTTTTGACTGGTTTTACTTATTATATGTCTTCGTATTTCTATCTATTTTCTTAGGATCCCGATTATTTAATTGTTCCTTGTACTGTTTCTGCCTGTTTGCCTTTAGCTCTGGCGATTAATTGCTAATTGATTTTTAGTTACCTAAATTAGCGTTTGAAAGTAGCCTTTCATTTAGTATTGTGTTTTACTCGACTTACATGTTCTTACCTTATTTGGACCAGTATTTGATTGTTAACTTGGCCTACTTCCCTTAACCTTACTGGCCTGATTTTATGTTCTGATTATTGAAGCCGACTTCTAATTGATTCTGGAATTATTTCTTACCTTATTTAATCTAGTACTTGACCACTGATTGATTCCATATAATATTTTCGTTAAATTAAGTGGTACTAGCCTGATTTTATGCTATTATATCCTGTTAATAGATTTATGTTGACTCTAATTGATTGTTAATTTATTCTCATACCTTATTTGTGTAGGATTGATTCATTACCTTATTTGTCTACTTTATTGAGGGCTATTTAAACCCCATCCTCACTCTCTTTACGACAACTCGACGACTCTCAAACTCTCGAACTCTCCTATTCTCACAAAAACTTAAGCTCACTTTATTCTATTGTTATGATTTCTGCACTAAGTGGCTATTATTTGGACGACTGAAAGCTAAGGCCAAATTCTGTGGAACTTAACTGCTATTGCATTCTTACTTGCTTTCTTCTTAACTGGTATGCCCTAACTCTTGTTATTCTATTCTCTATGCTTTATTCAACTAGTCTGTTTCAATCCTCAGCATAATTCTGTTTTTATATGATTACCTGTTAACTTAAGACTAAGTTACTTCAAAATAATGTGAACCCTTTCCTAAGTTAGTTTTAATGTTCAGTCTATTTTTTGTTCTAAACTTTGTCTGATACTGTAAGCATGTAACCCAAAATATGTTTGTGGTTTAATTCATAGGTCTTGTCTGTTTCTGTCTCTGTGTTTAAGCCTTGATTGTTTTAAATACTAGCATGAGTATTGGATATCATCCTGTTGTGCTGAACATGAACTTTGTTTGCTTCTTGGTGCAGTCAACCTGTAACTCTGTGTTTTGAACTTTCCTTCTTCTGAAAATTGAATTATTTTAAAACTTGCCCCCTTACCCTTTGTGCACTGGTTTTCAAACTCCTACTCTTAGTCATTTAGGTTCTCACCACCCCTAGTGTGAGCACTGCCTAGGGTCCTTGAGACTCCTTTTATATCTGACACATTGGGGCTGGTCTTCCAACCTTTTACGAGTTATCTTTCTGAATGTGGTTCTGGTGTGAGCATTGCCCATGGTCCCTGAGGTCCTTGGCTACTTTGACACACTGGAAACCTGATTTTAATGTAACACGGATAGGTTCCCAGGTTTAGATTGATCCTATGAAGGCTCCCTATATTATAATTGTTACTATTATTCAATAATCNTCTGGGCTGTAATAATCTCTGTAATAACAAATTTGGGGTTAATTAGTAAAAGCTGGGGGGGGGGGGGTTCTTATATCTTTGTTAAAACTGGGTAGAAATCCTGCCTATAGGATTTAATTAGGTTGATTGAATGATGTGAGTGCTATACTTATTTAGAGATCCTGCCTATAGGATTTTCCTAATTGTTTTGATTCTGTATTTTCACATTTTCATATCAGAGATCCTGCTTATAGGATTTTTCGTTTAATTCTGCATTAGAAATACTGTTCATAGGATCTACATATATTTTCAATCAAATGTGCATTAGTGGCCATGTCTATAGGATTTTTGTTTGTTTGAGTCGATTATCTGGCAATCTATTTACTTTTTGTCCAGATACAATCAATAGATATCATGTCTATAGGAAATAAAAAATTAGCTTCAACCTAGAGATCATGCCTATAGGATTTAAAGCTAATAGATATCATGCCTATAGGGTGAAATCAATTTCAAACTTACAAATCATGCCTATAGGGGTTTAAATCAATTCAGCAATTAGAAATCATGCCTATAGGGGTTTAAATCAATTCAACAATTAGAAAGCATGCCTATAGGATTTTTAAAAGGAATAAAAACCTGTCTTTATGAATTAAAATCAGTACTACACTTAGAAACCATGTTTATAGGTTTGTAATTAATAAACTCGTAGAAATCATGCCTATAAGATTCTGTTAATCAATTCTCAATTCAACCGATTCTGGCCATCACTTAGGCAATCTGTAACACTTACTAATGACCCTGGGTGTAACGACCCAATATCCATCAACGTCGTGATGGCGCTGGACACCACAATCAGGCAAGCCAATACTCAATGGTTAATTAAATTTCTATTTTAGTATTTTGAAAATTGCTACATTTTATTTCATTATATAAAGATCAAATACAGTTACCGAGTAAACCACGATGTTTTAAATAATTCAATCGACAAATACATCCCAAAGTCATCCCAGAACCCGGTGTCACAAGTGCATGAGCAGTTTCTAAGGAAAACCAAATGAAATACAATAACCGTCCATAATACAAATGGGAAAGTAAAGAAAGTACAATACATCCGAGGAAGACTCTGTTGGCTGCGGGTCGTCTTGAGGGGAGCAACTCTCCTAAGTCTCTAGGTCAGCCACATCACTGCGTCAAGCGAGGCCACTAGATATACATGTACATGTGCAATAAAAATGCACATGAAGTGTAGTATGGGTACGAAAATAATGTGTACCCAGTAAGTATCCTGCCTAACATCGAAGAGGTAGTGACGAGAGGTCAAATTTGACACTTGCTAGAGGTCAATTTTAATAAAATCAAGGGTGACACTAAGCATGGATATCATAGATAATAGTGATAGGAAATAACAACTTCTTCCACATATACAAACTTTAAATCTTCGTCATTTCAGTTGACAACTTATAATTCAAGGCCAGTAAACAGTTAAAAAAATCTCAGAAAGTACTCAGCAAACATCATGCACAAGAAATGTCGAGGGTCGAACGGCTCGAACCAACGATAAATGTAAAATGTGCATCCCGCTCGCAAATTGATCATGAGACGCAGTCATATATAAATAATAGAGTTACCCTACTCGCGAATCATACATGCTACTCAGGTACTCATAGATACACACAGTTCACACAATAAATTCACATTTTATCATGAAAACAATCACCCAAGGAGGTGGTAAAATTCTCTTTTAATGAACGCGAAGGTAGTATTTAAATCTTTTCTAGAAATTCATTTACCAAGTTCGATAAGGTTTAATCGTTTCCAAATTCATCAATAAATTTACAAGTATGGCAAATAAAACATGCTTTTGGGTCCTAGACTACCCGGACACAAGCATAATAGTAGCTACGTACAGACTCCCGTCACCTCGTGCATACATAGCCCCCACAAATAGCAGCACGTATTTAATTATTTCACCTGTGGGGACAATTCCATCTTACAAGGTTAGAAACGAGACTTACCTCGCTCCGCAACCAAATTCAAGATCCCAATAAACATTTGCTTCACGAATTCGTGTCTGAAAGCCTCAATTCTAGTCATAAACAATTCGAAATACTCAATACAAATCGTAGGAATTAATTCATATGAATTTACTAATTTTCCGGATTAAAATCCGAAATTTAACTCAAAAATCGCCCGTGGGGCCCGCGTTTCGAAATCCGAAGAAACTCACAGAATCCGATAACCATTCTGATACGAGTTCAATCATGCAAAAGTCATTGAATTCCGTCATCGAAGTCAAATCTTAAATTTTTGTTTTTTGGAAGATTTGCTAAAAACCAGATTTTTCTTCAATAAATTCATGGATTCATGAAATATAATCAATATAGGATAAGGAACACTTACTCCAACGTTTTCCCGTGAAAATCGCCCAAGAACTGTGATCCAAAAATCCTAAACGAAAAGGAAGGAAATGAGCATTTTTGGTCCTTAAGTTTCTGCCCATCCGTCAATAAAAGTTCATTTTCGTCACTAAAAGTCGTCGCTAAAAGTCCACTAGAAACAACTTTACCAGCCCCTATTCAATCAATCATAACTTTCTGTACAAATGTCTAAATTATCAATGGTTTAACTTTCTGGAAACTAGTATCAAAGGGTTACAACTTTCATGTTTTTCAAACTTTCATATTCCTTATTTATTTTGATATATAAGCTTCCAAAATAGGCTCCTCGCATCAGAAATTTCTGGGGAAATTGCAAAAATAGCTTTATCAGCCTTCATTCAATCGATTATAACTTTCTGTACAAACATCCAAATAATAAGTGGTTTATCTTTATGGAAATTAGAACTCAAGGACTAAAACTTTCATGTTTTGCAAAGTTTCATATTCATTATATATTACAAGATACGAGCTTCCAAAATCGACTCCACGCATCAGAAATTCTCTGGTGAACAGCTTCTGCAACAGAATTTCAACAGCTTTCTTTGTCCGAAATCCATTCCGTTAACCTTCCGAAATCCACCCGAGGCCCTCGGGACCTTAATCCATTATACCAACATTTCCCAAAACATGATACGAACTCGCCCGATGCCTCAAATCACATCAAACAACGTCAAAATCATGAATCGCACCCCAATTCAAGCTTAATGAACTTTAGACTGAAACTTCTACATTCGATGCCGAAACCTATCAAATTACGTCCGATTGAACTCAAATTTTGCACACAAGTCACATTCGAAATTATGGACCTAATCCAACTTCTGAAATTGGAATCCGACCCCGATATCAAAAAATCAAACTCTCGGTCAAACTTTCAAAAAATCTTCTATTTTATAACTTTCGCCAAATGACCCCGAAATGACCTACGGACATCCAATTCCACTTCCGAACACGCTCCCAATACCAAAATCATCATACAGATCTATTCCCAGACTCGGAATCCCAAATGGACATCGATAACATTGAAATACACCTCAACCCAAATTTATGAAATTCTTCCAAAATGTCAACTTCGTTAATAGGCGTTGAAACGCTCCAAACCCGATCCGGACATACGCCCAAGTACAAAATCATCATACAATCTGTTGGAACCTTCAAATCCCGATTCCGAGATCGTTTGCTCAAAAATCACACTTTAGTCAGTTCTTCCAATTTAAAGCTCCCGAAATGAGAATTTTCTTTCTAAATCAACTCTGAACTTCCCGAAATTTAATTTCGACCACGCATGCAATTCATAATACCTGAAGTGAAGCTACTCAGGGCCTCAAACTGCTGAACAACGCGCTAAACTCAAAATGACTGGTCGGGTCATTACATTCTCTCCCACTTAAACATACGTTCATCCTCGAACGTGCCAAGAACTACGCTGAAGTGGTCTCAAATCATTGTTTAACACCTCGTGCACCTACCCTTGCTACCAAAACCCAGTTGAGCATATTAGCTTGAACAAATTTGAAGATCCTCCCTTTTATTTAGTCAAGTTAGACTTGGAGCCAAGTTCCAACATCTGAAGTTCTCTACCGGGCCTGCTTCCAACATACGAACACCGTATCAATCACCACACGATGCACCGATACATGATTGCATACCTTCGCTGAATTCACACTATGCATTGCATAACTCACATGGCCATAATAACATCCTCTGGTAACAATAGCCGAAATTCCCTGAATCTGATGCTCCCAATGCACCTCCTGACATATATAAGTCTTGTCCCAACTTTTGCAATACCACCACGACGGAAGAGATGTGTAGAAACTCATAAACAACTACCGAGTAAACAAATCATTGAGTCTATACTCCTGACAATTGTGAACAACTATTTTTTGACCACACCCAAATTCTATACCATTTTGCTATAAATATTAAT
>ML350610.1:0-99683 GCA_005239505.1 Nicotiana paniculata | reverse complement strand
TGGAAGTAGAGGAAGCTTGACTACTTGTAAAAGGGTAATATTGTCTTTTCGAAAGGCTTTTAATAAAAAAACGGGTACCGGTGCAAACATAAAAATAAAGCAGGTACAAATTAAAGAGAGGCGCCTAAATAGGGCCCCCCGTGCAATGTTTACGAGCTGGCCGGCCCAGCCTCACTATGGTTTAGGGCCTTAGTCCAACTTAGGCCAAAAAATGGGCCTAAGCCCATCCTTTTACGAGTTCAAAATCAATAATATTAAAGGTCTGTTTGGCAAAAGAGGTTTTTTTTTTTTTATATACAGAGAACTTTAGAGCTGCCGGTTGATTTTCTCTTTCCCTTGGAGAAGAAGTTTAAGTTTTTCCGCTTCAGATTTCGAGAGAAGCAAGCAATAATGGACGTAATCAAGTCGCAGCAAATATCAGCTCGGCCGATTGAGAAAGTGATTGTACATCCGCTGGTACTTCTGAGCATCGTAGACCACTATAATAGAGTTGCAAGAGATACCAGGAAACGTGTTATTGGGGTTTTGCTTGGGACTTCTTTCAAAGGCACCGTTGATGTTACCAATAGCTATGCAGGTCTCAGATCTGTATATTCACTTTTCCCCTTTTATGGAATTTTAAGTTTTTCACTTCTGTTTTTTGAATTACAGAAATAAAAGTTTCTTAGGTTTCGTATGAGTTAAATTAGTAAAAGAAAAGTAAGGGTAAACTATGTGAAATAACAATTAGTTTGCCTTTATTTATGGTATTAAGTTTTGCTTGATTGGGTTTATGGTTGTTTCTTTGTGTGGCTCGCTTTCTGTCATTTCTGTTCTTGCCTTTGTATGTGGATAGAATTGACCTGAATAGAGTGAAATTGACGCGAAGATTGTATAGCTGACCTAAACTAGTTGACACTTAAAGTAATTGATTTTTTTTTTTTGTCTCCTGATGGAATTAAACGATAGTTAGTTTAGGTTTTCTTCTGAGCTAAGTTACGGAAAGAAAATGGGTATTGCTCGAAAAAAGAAAAAGGAAAGAAAAGATCAAAAGAAAAAGGGTAAAGTTCTTGCCTTGAATTAGGTATAAGTATCTGATCGTGCATCCAAGGTTGTGACCTAGTGGTCATTGAAGAGGGAGAATAAAACTATGAGGTTTCAAGTTCAAATACTATCGGAGGCAAAAAACAATAGTGATTTCGTCCCATCTGCCTAGGCCTTGGTGGTAGAGCTACTTAGTGCTTATGATGGTAGAGGCAGCAGCTATCTAGTGGAATTAGTGGAGATGCATGCAAGATGGCCATGACACCATCGTCATAATAAGAATAACTACCTAATCACCGGGAACTTGTAACATGAAATTCAATCTGCCTAGTTATTTTGGGTGAATACGTCATGGAAAGAAACTGAAGTGGAGCCAAATAATCTTGAGTTGGCCCTAGAGCCAAGAGGCTTTTGTTTGGTGGTCAATGTTGGCTTGAAGGTTAGATGTATGCTTACAATTTAGAGAAATATATGGTTTTTTGAAGAATGGATCTGCTTCTTCTTTCTGTTGGGAGGTCTTGCCTGAAGCTTGGAAAAGCAATAAGCTTTTTGGTTGTCTAGAATGGGAAAGAGAAGCTAGAAATAGATAGAAAGTGGCTGCTTTTTAGTTGTTAATGTTTCACATGAATTATGCTACATTCCTGGAGGGAGGAATTGCTGTATTCTTTTTTATTGACAATTGCTTAGATTTGTCACTTAAAGTGCCTCTTTGCTAAGCTTGTTAAGGAAGGACAGAATACTCACGATGACAGGCTTTTAAAATGTGTGATTAATTGGCCTTGTATTGTAAATCTTTTCTAGAAAAGTGAGGAAGTTTATGCTGTTTTAAGGAAAGATAATATGTGGCTAGTCCTGTCAACTCCTTAAAATTATTCTTACTGAAGTGAATGAAAATAAGAAATTTCACAACATGCTTCAGTAACCGACACAGTTAGTTGATTGCTGAACTTTGAGAGAAGCACTGACATTTAGCTTTTCCGCGGAGATGTATTGCGGTATCAGTTAGTGGAATGCTGTTATAACTCTGAAACCTATGCAATTTCCTAAGATTCATATGAGTAACCTTTTTTACATGGGTTCATCTGGCTGAATCTTTTACCCTTTTCCTTGTTTTCCTTCTAACTAAATCAAGAGCTTGGTTCAGCTTATAGAGATCAATCTATTAGACCTTTGTGATTTTACCTAACATCTTTGTTGTTGCATGCAGTGCCCTTTGAAGAGGATGACAGGGATCCAAGTATCTGGTTTCTTGACCATAACTATCATGAATCAATGTTTTCCATGTTCCGTAGGATAAATGGTATCATTATTTTTACGTGATATGCAATTAATGGGTTTTTAGAAGTACTGTCACCTGTTCGAATGTTCATACTTTTTGTTTTGTCCTAATCGTTTCAGCCAAGGAGCATGTTGTTGGTTGGTATAGTACTGGTCCTAAACTTAGGGAAAATGACCTGAACATCCATGGACTTTTTAATGAGTAAGGACATTACTTTCTTCTTCTTTTTCTTTCCTTCTTTTTCGTTCAGAGATCCTATTTGATCTTTAGTTTGTCAACATGAGAATCTATCGTGATCAATTATGCCTGGATGTGTTTTTCAAGCTACAAGCTTTGTCTTATCAAATGAATCTATTAGAGGGAACAAGAAACTACAACAAGAGAAATTGGGGACAGAATTGTTACAACACTAATGAGGGGTATACCTAAAAAGGAAAATAAATTAATATACATGCACAGGCAAAAAGGCCATGTCACAGGAAATAGTTGAAATGCACAAGTCAAGCTAGTTTACTTACCTGTTGATCTTGTGCTAGTCACTTCATTGAATAACTTTCCCTGTTGACTTCCCAAACCCCTTATGGCAATTTAAATAGCTTTTTCATGGATATCACATAACTTTCAACCCAAAATCACTCTTTTTTGGGATAATGTACTTTCAACTCTAAACAACTTTGTTTTTAAGTCGAGTTTCATGGTATTATATCGCCTTGATGGTGCCTAACTCAAAACAACATTATACATTATGATTTTCTAATAAACTGCAAGCTAGATTTTTAAGATAACTTAGTATAGATTTGATAGTAGTATGATATTGGCAAAAGAGGTGTCTGAGAGAAAAGTGTATGCACAAATTGTGGCTTGTCCTTTTCCTGTTTGCTACATTTTAAGAAAGCCACTTATATGCAAAAGTTGGGTAGATGTCTCCAATGGGAGATTTCTATCTATTGCTAACAAGAGGTTCTCAATATATGAAGGTGGGTATGTGGGGAGTACATTCCATATGTAATATTCCAAGTGTCCTGATGAACTATATCAGTGCCGCACATCCTCTTCTTTTTTTTTTTAAATATAATTTTCGCCTTGTCCATGTCTTGTAAAAGTGTTTGGAGACTTTCAATGTTGTGATATTTCAAATTTTGCAATAGTTCCATTTTTTTATCTCTAAACTGAAAGGAGTAGTAGTAAGAGAGAAAGCTTTTGGGGTTACTGAAGGCAATAATAACATAGACTTCTCTAGTACTGAAGTAAAATAAATTCTGTACATTTTATGAAAAAATAGCTTCCCAATCTCTTGAGGTTCTATTCAATGTATCTTTTCTATCAAGGCAATGTGATTGCTGTATGAATTTTCAGAAAAGTTTCTATTCTCGTTTTGCTCACTTTTTCACCTGCTATAAGCCTGCTCTGTACTGATGCACCTTAACGAGCAGGTGGCCCACAGTAGAGGTATAACTTCTCCTCAGAGCTGTATTTTGTATGAAGCTACCAAATTTTACGCTGGTTGTCCTAGGAAAAATCATTTATCTGCTGGATTTATTTTCTCTGAACAAGTTAGTCTTAAGGGTGAGCTAGAATATTGCAAAATCAACCTGTCCAAGCCAAAGAAACCAAATATTCAGCTACGCTGGCCGTTAAACCTTAGAAATCAGCTTAAACTGCACGAACCATGAGATACAGACTGCAGTGTAAGCAGAAGGGTATATAGAATTGTCAAAACTTAAAGATTGGGTAAATAATGTGAAGTACAGAGTACAAATTAGGAAGTTGCTTAAAATTTTTCCTCTTTACTTTTTCAAGAGAGAATTTCTTTAATTTGTGGAAACAATGTCTTAAACCTTGTATCTTTTGTGCTATAAGGTTTAAAAAAAGGTTAACCACCCAAATATGCTACTTATTATTGCTGATGTTGTTGCAGCTATGTCCCCACTCCAGTCTTGGTTATAATTGACGTCCAGCCCAAGGAGCTAGGAATACCAACTAAGGCATACTATGCAGTTGAGGAAGTTAAAGAGGTAACGACCTAGATTAGTAGTTTGGTTGTTTCTAAAAGGGTTTGGTGCTTGATGATATTCATAAACTGTTTGTGCTATGAACTTGATGTGTTATACGGTTATACTTGCAGAATGCAACTCAAAAAAGCCAGAAGGTATTTGTGCATGTACCTTCAGAAATTGCTGCTCACGAAGTTGAAGAAATTGGTACAACTCCAAGCTTGTCTTTTTATTCTGTAATTTACCGTGTTTTACTTATAGAATTCTAACTTAATACTTTTGTTCCTTTTCTTGAATTTATTAGCAGTTTCCAATCTTCTCCATTGCAAATGACAGTTCAACATGTATAGGCGTTGCGAATTTACTTACCATGTATTCTAATTGACAGGTGTTGAGCACTTGCTAAGAGATGTGAAAGATACTACAATCAGTACTCTTGCAACTGAGGTTTCTTTCAGAATCTTCTTGCAACCCTTTTAAGTTTAAAAAAAAAGATAATTATAAGTGGGGCTTCTTAACGAGTAGAGGACAATAAGAACTTTGAACACTTGCAATCCAGGTAACTGGGAAACTAGCAGCTTTGAAGGGATTGGATGCTCGACTTCAAGAGATACGGAGTTATCTAGATCTTGTCATTGATGGGAAGCTTCCTTTGAACCATGAGATTCTTTACCATTTGCAGGTTAACATTATTATAAACTTTCCTTCTCTTTTTCTGACTTCATAGTCAGTCTTATAGTTGCTGACTTCTATTTCAATAAAAAGTTTAATGAAAATTTGTAGGTGTAGTTCTAGCAGCTTTCACTGCTTAAGGACCTTATTTGAACAAATTATTCTGCTAGATTTTAGGAATATCTTGTCCTTGGCCATGAGTGGAGACATGTTTTCTTTAAGAAATTTTGCTGCATGGCAGTCTGGTTGCATAGACGGTGATTGCTTGTTGCAACCTTACCAAATCATTTTTTTATTGTTAAAGGTAATATATTGATATCAGCAATTAGAAAGTGCTGAGGAATTCTTTACAACAGTAGACTATATTATCCGAATCATTGTATTGTGATTTTTCTTCTAGTAAGATGTAGGAAATAACTTCAATAGCTTAGGCACCAATTGTATTTCTAGATCAAATCTATTACTAACACATGGGTTTAACCTAAAACGCTGAATTTATTATTGTGGTACGGATGGTCTGATTTTTAACCAACTCTTCGTCCAATTCCATGATGCTAACATGTTGAACTCCGGAAAAAAAATTCTTGCAGGATGTCTTCAACCTACTGCCAAATCTAAATGTTGCTGAATTAGTTAAAGCATTTTCAGGTAAATTAGCTGGAATGCCATCTCTGTTTCAATTTAACAGAATCTCTACCACATTATGTCTTCTTTTAACCTTTTATGCTTCCATTTAATTCCTTCTTGCAGTGAAAACGAATGATATGATGTTGGTCATATACCTATCTTCACTTATCCGAAGTGTAATTGCTCTTCATAACTTGATCAACAACAAGGTACATTTTAATCTGTAGTTTCACTTGTTTGTTTGTCATTATATTTAGAAAATATCTGTTGTGCAAAGATTAATACTGTCTAAATGAGGGTTTAATGACTTATAAATAAAAAATATAACAAAAGAAAGAGAAAATGAGAGAGATAGTTCCAGCAACTTAGTTCAGTTTGTCAGTGCCACTGCCTTTAGTTTCCACAACAACCAAGCATATGGTTAGAACGGATGCAGTTGTCAATCTTTCACCTAGTCCTAGCTTCTGCGATTGTCTTGCTTATACGTGGAATGTTGATGCTTTTTCCTGCTACATTTTATAGCATATTATATTGCACATCAAGCGCTTTATCTATTATCTATAGTAACTGAGGCTTGTGCTATCCATTTCAGATGCTTAACAAGGAACATGAAAAGGCTGAGGATTCAAAGCCTCTTGCAGTGCCAACTGCAGCTGGAAGCTAAGCACTCAGTCCCCCTTCCCCCCCTTTTGGTCATTCCATGCACGACCCTTGCAGCTTGTTGCAATTGGAACCTGAATCTGCCTTGTGACAATCTTGGACATGGAGGAACTCTCTTATGTTTTAGTATCTCTTCCGTTGGCATTGTTCCTCCAGATTTTAGAAGTTGTTGTCCAGTGGGATTAGATTGATTGACGGAGAACATATATTTTCTTTGTATTAACTGATCAAACTTCTTCCCTTATTTCTTTTTCTGAATTCAGTTAAAACACTGGCTCAACAAGAAGGTACATGTTGGTGCGTCGTGTATGAATTAATCACTTAGTACCTAAAATAGATGAATGTGACTTCTTAATTGCACTCTCTCAGTGGGTGTTTTGGTGTTTAGAGGGGCAGTTGCCTATTTGCTACTTGTACGTATAGAGAGCTATTCCGTGCATCAAGTCTCCCCAAGATCGCTGGGAATCGTCTTCCGTAAAAGAGATGAGTTTTCATTCGATAAACACTTGGGGAGGTAGATACAAGCTGTTTCTTTTTACAGTTGGCTATATGGCTACAAATCGTACCTCAATACACCATTTCGAATCTTTAATAAGGTTTTTCTATACTAACTCCCTTTATCTATGATGTATGGGAGGAGTGAGTGTATATTGCAGACCGAGGTATAGAAATGAGTACGCATTTGTTGTAGACTCTCTTCTGCTTGCATTTTAGGACGAAGGTGGTCTTTTCATAGTGAACCAAAAGTTATGGGACTTAAGTGTGGGGCTTTTGTGAAAATGGAACTTTTTATTGTTTTTGCTATCCATCGTGAATGGAGAGGTCATTACACATTAGTCTTGTCATGGGCGGCTTTCCAGCCATGCCCCATGACCTCTTGGACGCGCCCCGTGGCGTCCTGGTAAGCCTCCCAACGCCTAGCGCCACGGACGGCCCTGTGGTTTTGGCTGTGCCAAGTGACAAGCGCGCATGTGCCTCTGTCGCCCCACCGATATCCCTCGCTACCGCTTCGCCGCAAGCATCTACCAACAGCGTCGCGAGCGCAGATCGTGATGCCAAAGACAAAGTTGCTGACAACGGACCTGTTTCTATCTTGTAGGAAACTAAGTCCTTTTCATTGTAAATATAGAGTAATATTATTCCATGTAATTTCATTATGTTCCTCTAGCTTAGTTAGGTCAAGTGTTGTAGCTTTAGTTTATTTCTTTTAAGCATTATTAGGGGGGATTAAGCAATCAAAACTTTCTAGCAAGCAATTCTCTGTACTCGTGTCTCTTCCCCTCGATACCGCTTTACCTTCTTTTGTAATAGCTTTCATTTATGCAATCAAACTTTCTTTCAATTCTCTTTAATATTCTCTCAATTGTTCTTGACACCGATTATCCCGTACGACACTGACAATCTCGTCTAGCGTACGGAGGGGACCTCAGTTGGCGGACAACAGTTGCACTGACATCAGTTGCTTAGCTTTACGTCGCCCTTCCTAGGAATCTCAGGAAGGCGGCGCGTAACAGTTGGTATCAGAGCTTAGGCTCGACATCGGACGAGGGAACGCATTTCCATTACCAGCATTTCTGACTATGGTGAATCATGGGGACCGCATTGCGGCCCTTGAAGAGACGGTTGACGTATTACGACCCATTGTAAATACGCTGCCTGAACTACAAACCAGCCTAGTGCAAAGTTTGGACGACCTGGAGCGCAGAATGATCCAGGCCGAAGTTGACATAGAAAACATCAGTCGCGACTCTGAAGGAGACCGGCAAACGGCAGCTACTGAGGCAGCCAAAATTTTTGGTAAATTCGAGGACCTTCGACAGGAGCGTACCGAGGATTTAGCCTACAGGGCGCAAGAGGCAGATAGGGTGACTGTCATGCAACAAACTATAGACAGCTTGACAGGCCAGCTCAATGTTGTTAATGCTGCTTTACAAGGCTTGCTTCGAGGAGGTGGAAATCAAATCGGGGGTGCTGTGAACCTCGCCCCCATGGCACAAAAACTGAAAATTCCTGAGCCAAAGCCATACAGTGGAGCTCAGAATGCTAAAGAAGTGGAGAATTTCATCTTCGACATCGAGCAGTATTTCGATGCCGTGGGAGGCCTAAAAGAAGCCAAGAAGGTACCAACTGCTCCCATGTATCTTCAGGGTGATGCTAAGCTCTGGTGGCGAGTGAAGTACGAAGCCATCAGGGCCGGTGAAGATGCTTTGTAGACATGGGAAGAACTGAAAGCAGCCATACGCCTACAGTTCTTCCCTGAGAATGTTGAGTACAATGCAAGAAGAAAACTACAGGAGCTCCGACAGACAAGATCAGTGCGGACTACATGCGAGAATTCTCCGCGCTCATGCTGAACATCCGTGACATGGGGGACAAAGACAAGCTCTTCACATTCCTGGAAGGGTTGAAACCTTATGCCCGCATGGAACTGCAAAGACGGGTAGATACCCTACCCAAGGCGATCCAAGCAGCGGAATGCCTTAGGGACTATCAAATGAAAACTCGGAAGGATAGGCCTCAACCGCCTGTCCGAGTGGGATACAAATGAGGCCAGCCTAACAGTGGTGGCCCTAGCATAAGTGGGGGAGATCAGAGTGCACCCAAAGCTAAGGCTCCTTCCTCAGGCAACAACAGTGTTGCGCCAAACAACAATGATCGGGGAAGAAAGCCTCCCTCAGGATGCCGTCATTGCGCCGGGCCACATTGAAATAACGAATGCCCACATGCACATATGAACGTCCATCAAGCTTACGATGATGGCACAGATGATGAAGAAGACAGTGTTGAGCAGACCGAACCAGTCGGTGCCTTTAATGCAATTGTGGGTTCTATTTCTGAGGCATTAGCAGGAACAGTGCTGGTATCCGCAAGAAGAAGGACCCCTGCCCAATCCCCAAGAAAGGGAAAAAGAAAACGAATAAAGGGACTCCTCCTAAACAAGAGAGAACCTTGATGTTCGTTGAACTGAAGGTAAATGGCAAGCCCATTACGGCGATGATAGATACAGGTGCTACCCACAACTACTTGGACTCAACGCATGTGGAGCGCCTTGGCATAGTTGTAGGAAACAACAGAGGTCATGTCAAGGCTATCAACTCACCTCCTCAGCCAGTGGATAAAATATCCAAAGAAGTACCAGTGAAGATGGGTCCTTATGAAGGAAAATTCAACTTGCGCATGGTGATCATATATGACTTCGAGTTGATAATTGGGCTGGAATTCTTGAGGCAAACCAACACCATGCCCGTACCATATGCGGACATGCTTATGATGATGGGAGAAAATGGGGCCAAGCCCTACATTATCCCTTGCATACCCATGAAAATGGCCGCTGAGAACATCTCGGTCTTGCAGCTGAAGAAGGGAGTCAAAAGACATGAACCTACGTTCCTGACTACCCTATGCATTGAAGAGGTAGAACGCTCATCGGGTCCCATTCCTATACCCGTAAAGGAGCTACTACTGGAATTTGAAGACGTCATGCCACAGGAGATGCCAAAGCGACTTCCGCCTAGGGGCACTGTGGACCATGAGATTAAGTTAGTGTCGGGTGCGAAGCCTCCTGCCCGGACACCTTATAGAATGTCACAACCCGAACTCACCGACTTCGGAGACAATTGACGGAGATGCTAGACACAGGGATCATTGTACCCTCCAAGTCCCCATATGGGTCCTTTTGTGCTTTTCCAAAAGAAACATGATGGTAGTCTACGACTCTGTGTGGATTATCAGGCTTTAAATAAAATCACTGTGAAGAACAAATATCCTATTCCGCTCATGGCAGACTTGTTCGATAGATTGGGGAGTGCAACGGTGTTCACGAAAATTGACCTGAAGACAGGGTATTGGCAAGTCCGGATTGCTGAGGCCGATAAGCAAAAGACAGCCTGCGTGACAAGATATGGGTCGTTCGATTTCCTAGTTATGTCATTCGGCTTGACTAATGCTCCAGCTACATTTTGCACCCTGATGAACCAAGTTTTC
Organism: Nicotiana paniculata; assembly: GCA_005239505.1. Lineage (NCBI taxonomy): Eukaryota > Viridiplantae > Streptophyta > Magnoliopsida > Solanales > Solanaceae > Nicotiana > Nicotiana paniculata. The sequence continues at coordinate 89,444 of ML350610.1, read as the reverse complement.
CAAGAGTATATTGGCGAATTCATGGTGGTCTATTTGGATGACATTGTGGTTTATAGTCAAACACTAGAAGAACACCTGGAGCATTTGCGGAAGGTCCTAGCCCGGTTGTGGGAGCATGAATTATACGCAAAGCTATCCAAGTTCTCCTTTGCTCAAAAACAGATCGACTTCCTCGGACATGTCATTGAGGAAGGGCGGATCAAGATGGACCAGCAAAAGATCCAAGCCATCACAGATTGGCTGCCACCCAAGGATATCCACGCCTTGAGGACGTTCCTTGGCCTGTGCAATTTCTATCGGCGATTTGTGAAGAATTACTCCTTTATTGCAGTGTCATTAACGGAACTCCTCAAGAAGGTCATGCCTTGGGATTGGGGTCCTAGACGAGCGGAGGCCTTCAACACATTAAAAGCGTCTATGTCTAGTAGCCCCATCTTGGCCCTTCCTAATTTGGCCAAGACATTCGAGGTACAAACGGATGCTTCCGACTATGCTCTTGGCGGGGTCTTGCTACAAGACGGGCATCCCGTAGTATACAAGAGCCGGAAGCTGAAGGATGCAAAGCGGCGCTATGTCGCCCATGAGAAAGAACTACTGGTACTCGTTCATTGCTTACGCCTTTGGAGGCATTATCTGTTGGGATCCCCGTTCATGGTCAAGACAGACAACACAGTTGTTAGTCATTTCATGACCCAACCGAAGCTGAATAGCCGACAGGCCCGATGATAGGAACTCCTAGCAGAATTTCACTTCAACCTGGAGTACCAAAGTGGGAAGACTAATCATGTTGCTGATGCGCTCAATCGTAGAGATGACCTAACATCAGTGTGCCTACTCGCCACCCTAAGGGGGAGTGAAGTAGCTACCACCATAAAATACCAGATATAGGATCTATTCATCAAGGATCCTGTTGCACAGTATTTGGTTGATCTAGTAGGATAGGGAAAAACTCGCCAGTTCTACATGGAGGATGGGTTCCTGAAGGTAAAAAGGAACCGACTATATGTTCCTAAAGGAGGAGATCTGAGAAGAACCCTTCTGGCGGAATGTCACGACACTCTATGGGCCGGCTATCCCGGCGAAGAACGCACCATGGCCTTACTTCGCCGTGCATATTATTAGCCTCAAATAGCCGATTACGTCGCTCAATATGTGAGGACTTATCTAGTATGCCAGAAGGACACGTCCGACCGCTTGACACAAGCGGGACTCTTGGAACCACTAGCTGTTCCAAAGAGACCTTGGGAAAGCGTGTCTCTGGATTTCATCACCGGATTGCCCAAGGCCGGAGACCTCACAACTATCTTGGTTGTGGTGGATCGATTTTCCAAGTATACCACATTTATTGCAACATCTCAATATATATCAGCAGAAGATACAGCTCTGACTCTTTTTCTCGCATGTCGTCAAATATTGGGGCCTGCCCAAAGACATCGTTAGTGATCGCGATTCATGCTTCACTAGCAGCTTTTGGACCCAACTATTTAAGTGCCTCAGATCAAAATTGAGTCATAGCTCAAGATTTCATCCGCAATCTGATGGCAAGACGGAGCAGTTCAATGGTATGTTGGAGGAATATCTCTGCCACTTTGTTGTCGGATCGCAAAAGAATTGGGTGAAGCTTCTGGATGCTGCTCAACTGTGTTTCAATTCACAAAAGAGCTCTAGTACAAACAAAAGCGCTTTTGAAATTGTTACCGGACAGCAATCGCTACTCCCACACACCGTGAATGCACCAAACATGTCAAAATCTCCTCGTGCTGCTAGCTTCTCAAAAGAATGGAAGCGAAATTTGGAGATAGTGCGGAGCTATCTTGTTAAAGCCCAAAAGTGGATGAAGAGGCATGTTGATTCAGAATCAACGCTTTGTTGAATACCAAGTAGAAGCGGTACTTGTTTGTAGGGGTCATGACCCTCGCATATTGCAAAATATATTGGACCTTTGTCCATTGAAAGGCGCATTGGGAAGGTTGCATACCGGGTGGATACCCCAGCTTGGTGGAAAATCCATCTCGTCTTCTATGTCAGTCTTCTGAAACCTTTTAGGGAAGACACAAAGGATTCTTCACGGAGCCAACTCACAATACCCAGTATTCGAGGCCCCAATTCAACGGGGAAAAGGCGTGCCGAAGCTATTCTTGATGATCGGGTTATTCTTGGTGAAATGGCAAGGGTGTGATGCAGAGGAGGGGAACAAACCTCAAAGCCTATAAGAGCCTAATTGAAGATTATTTTGCAAGTAAGGCGTCGGGGACGTCGCCACTCAGGTGGGGGAGAATGTCATAGGCGATTTTCCAGCCATACCCCATGACCCCTTAGACGCGTCCCGTGGCGTCCTGGCAAGCCTCCCAACGCCTAGCGCCACAGACGGCCCCGTGGTCTTGGCTGTGCCAAGTGACAAGCGCGCATGTGCCTCTGTCGCCCCACCGATATCCCTCGCTAGCGCCCAACCGCAAGCAATTGCCAACAGCTCCGCGCGCGCAGATCGTGATGCCAAAGACAAAGTTACTGACAACAGACCTGTTTCTACCTTGTAGGAAACTAAGTCCTTTTCATTGTAAATATAGAGTAGTTTTATTCCACGTAATTTCATTATGTTCCTCTAGCTTAGTTAGGTCAAGTCTTGTAGCTTTGTTTATTTTTTTTAAGCATTATTAGGGGGATCAAACAATCAAAACTTTCTAGCAAGCAATTCTCTTTACTGGTGTCTCTCCCTCTCGACACCGCGTTGCCTTCTTTTGTAATAGCATTCATTTATGCAATCAAGCTTTCTCTCAATTCTCTCTAATGTTCTCTCAATTGTTCTTGACACCAGTTTTCCCGTACGGCATTGACAATCTCGTCTAGCGTACAGAGGGGACCTAAGTTGGCGGACAACAGCTGCACTAACATCAATTGCTTAGCCTTACGTCAACCTTCCAAGGAATCTCAGGAAGACACCGCGTAACAATATGCTTGATCCATTTAATTTTTTTGCTTCATGCCATTAAAAAGCCCTGTTTGTCATTAATATTTTTACAGTCGGCAATTGTAACCTCTCAAGAGAATTGATGACAGCATAACAAATCCAGTGCTAATACATCTAAGACTCCTCAATTGGCGTTGTTAGTGCCTTCCCAGGAGAATTGATGACTGCATAAAAAATCCAGTGTTAATACATCTAAGACTCCTTAATTGGCTAGTAGTAACACAAGATTATCTTGGACATAGGCCGATGCTTTGATGGTGAATTTTTAATCGTCGAACAGAAAGTGATAGATGAGAAAAATTGCAACAAAACAGACGAGTAACCTACTTTTAATAGGCAACGCAAGCACCTTTTCTCTGAATTAGAGAATTCAGAATCAAACCGCCATCCATCGTCTGCGCTCATCAGTGCGTTTCAAATTTTGTGGTCAATGCTCCCTGCAAATTCTGGCTGTTGTAGCTCTCTAGCAACGAATTCATTACTATGCTGGTAGCACCGCTCATCCCCCAAAAAGGTTGTAACAAAAAGAACTAAAAACCACAGATATTAAAGGCGTACAGAAGTTGAAACTGAAGAACTGCATTCTCATCCCTAGATTCAATTTAATTACTAACCTACTTAGCTTGCAGCCTCAACGATACGCCTTCATTGGCCATGTTTAATCAGGAAATCAACTTTCTTATTCATCCATTGATCTAATTACTCCTAACATTACCAAATTCAGCCTCTTACCTGACTTTATAACTTTTGACTGATCATGCTCATCTTGCACCAATCAATTAAATAATCCTCAAACTAATTAAGTGGTTGACATATAACTCATTTGTATCCATCCCCCTCTTTCTAGACCCACTTTATTCTCAAAGACAGACATTCTGCGATTGTATTTGAATTGTCTAACAATCCCCTTGCATCACCTATTAATGGATCTAGATATGTAGGTATCTATACAGTCTACACTTTTATCGAAATAGAAGATCAGGCTATCAGCAAAATGCTAAAAAAGTTACGGTATTAAATTTGTAGGGAAGACCATCATTCACAAGCACTCATATGCTGCATCTTAGAAGCAACCCAAAAATGTCTTTTAACAATGAATATATGTAGAAGAGAGCATGAACATAGCATCACATACAGAAAAGAAACCAGAGTAAATGCACTTATCACACAATGTTAAGGTAACTCCAGCACAGAGGTAGAAACATCCAACAACATTCAATCACCTCAAATATTATTCGTTACAAACTTCCTAAAAGATACATCAGTACAAGCTACTCTTTCTGATATTTCAGGGGCCAGGGCGCCTCGGTCAGTTGCCAAGAAAGGTGATGTCTTCCTTGCTACAACTTGACTCAATTTACATAATGAAGGGAAGAAAAGAGTAATATAAGTTTATCTATCACTTATCTTTGGTGGAAACACCATACTTCTCCTGAAGCTTCTGTAACTCTTCCTCCTTCTTCTTCTGGTCAAATTTCTTACTCATCTTCGCTTGCTGGTAATACAGAACTATCAAGTATCTGCCCAATAACAAAAACACCAAATATACATCAAGATAAGTATGTCAGTAGAGAAAAAGAAAAAGAAACCCTAAATTTCTTGAAAGAGAGGTCCAAGTATAACCATCTAGTATCCGAAAGCACTAGCGACTAATCCATATTTGCGTCCGTAGGACCCACTAAAGGGGGAAGCACTCCTACCACTAGTTTCTCCATTCTTAGGGCTCGAAGAACTCTGGTTAAGGGTGAAATCTCTTATCCATAACACCATAACCCTTGATGGTAGCAAGAATGAATACAAATTCATATGACTGATCCTAACTAGTTTAGAACTGACACCAATTATATGTCGAAATAAATAGGTCTGTACCTCTAGTTATAGAGAACTCCTGATCTCTATTAAAAGCCAATTTACTGATTATTGGAATAAAAACTAGTCAAAATTGAGCACAATGGAAATTAGTATTTATATATCAGACTCCAACTAGTTCGCCTAGTTGTTATTGTCAAAAACTTTTTCTAACCATGAATTCTACATGCACAATTTAGATAGTTTTAATTATAGAAAATTACTAGAGCAAACTTTATTCTAAAATAAACTAGCGATATCTGACATGGGACCAAAAAATAAATGATAATAAGATAAGTGATAGACAGCGGAAAAAAAACCCCTAAGTGATAGTCATCCAATCATATTGAAGCAATAAAATTAAGACAAGTGAGATAGACAACAAGAGGTTTTTACCGATTAGCGACATTGAAGCCGGAGAGGTGGTCGACGGCGGTTTTAGCATCGTAAATATCCTCGTAGACGATGAAAGCAGTACCACGGGTATCCTTGTTTGTGCCGATGCGAATCTGCCTAATAGCACCGTACTTGCCGAATATATCATACATCTCCTCGCTCGTTATATTGAACGGAAGGTTCCGAACGTATAGCACCCTATTCACCTCCGGCGGTAGCCGTGTATTGCCCTTTCGGAGACTTATCGCCGCCATCTTTTCGCCGGAGAAAAGTTGAGAATTTTAGCCTTTTAGGCTTTTACCAAGATTTTTATAGGGGTTATTTCAGGTCACTCGACTTCAATTTGGTTTTTGTAAGGAAAAGGAGAAAATAGCAAAAACATCCATAAAGTATGGGGTAGGTCTAAAATAGTCCCTTAAAAATATTTCTACGCAATTTTGGTCTTTCAATTTGTTAAAAGTGAATATTGTTGGACTCCATCAAATATTTAATAAATTCTGATTACTAAATTTAACAGAAACTCTGAAAGAAAAATTAAAGTACATGTACGTAAATAATTATTAAATAAGTAGTTTATTTGGTTTAATTTTTTTGATTTTTTTTTTTATTTAACAAATCAAACTAAATATTCCTGACTTTTCAAAATTCTAAACCTAAAATAAATAAATTTTCAAGTCGGTTTGATTCAGTTTCGATTTAATTCAGGTTTTTGTTTCGAACATCCCTAGTTGAAAGTGAATACTTTTTACTCCATCAAATATTTAATAAATTCTAATTAGTAGATTTTGACAAAAACTGGGAAAGAAAAATTAAAATAATATATGTACGTAAATTTTATTAAAAAATAAGTAGTTCATTTGGTTCGAATTTTTGATTAAATCAAATTAAATCAAATATTGTCGGCTTTTCAAAATTCCAAACCTTAAAAAAATCAAGTCGGTTTGATTCAACTTTTTTAATTTAATTCGGGTTTATGATTTGAACACATATGGTAAGTTACAAAAATTATGAAAAGAATTTTACCAAGTTAAATTGACTACAACTCCAAACCTTAACTTTGTCCCCACGAGTCAACGACAGCAGGGTTCAATCCTAGACCAACATCCATCACCTCAACATAAGTCCTCTTCCTCACCACATGAGTAGGGTGGGCATAAAATTCGAAAAATTTCGAATCGGATCGAATTAATTTAGTATTTTGATATCGATATATTCGGTATTTCGATATTCTTCAATATAATTTTTTTGATATTTTAGTATCGTACGATACTCGGTATTGAGTTTTCAATATTTCAATATATCGAAATATTTCCTACAGTTTTCCAGTCCTAAACCTAGTCCTACACTTGACCAGCCGGCCAGCCCACCTCTATAATTATATTTTCAAGCCTAATAAACTAGGGGCATTTGCATCCGTACCCGCTTTTTGTGTCACGTTTTAACTTATACCCGCTTTGTAAAAATATTGCAAGTGTACCCGCTTTTTCGCATAACTTCAGCATACGGGGCTGAAGTAGCAAAGGCAATCACGCAAAACTTCAGCATTCTCGTAGACGGGCCTGAAGTAGCTTGTGAACTTCAGCTCTAGAGCTGAAGTTTTTGTCTTTGTAATTGGGGAATTTCAGCTCTAGAGTTGAAGTTTTTGTTTTGTAACTCACGAACTTCAGTTCTAGAGCTAAAGTTTTTGTCTTCATAACTGGGAAACTTCAGCTCTAGAGCTGAAGTTTTTGTCTTTGTAACTGGGGAACTTCAGCTCTAGAGCTGAAGTTTTTGTTTTGTAACTCGCGAACTTCAGCTCTAGAGCTGAAGTTTTTGTCTTTATAACTGGGGAACATCAGCTCTAGAGCTGAAGTTTTTGTCTTTGTAACTGGGAACTTCAGCTCTAGAGCTGAAGTTTTGTCTTTGTAACTTGGGAACTTCAGCTCTAGAGCTGAAGTTTTGTCTTTGTAACTGGCAAACTTCAGCTCAACGAGGAAAAAGGGGCTGAAGTTATTTAAAAAGTGGGTACAAGTTAAAAAAAAATTTAAAAAATGGGTATAGGTTAAATGGGGGCGATCAAATAGGGTGCCCCGTGCAATTTCTTCAATAAACTAAACCCAACACCCAAGCTCAGTGGCGGACCCAGGATTTTGTGCAAGGGGGTTCAATCTTAGAAGTACAAAATTTTAGACGTAAAATAGTAGTTGTCAAATGGGTTCAAATAAAATATTTATACAAAATATACGCTGTTCTAATAGTAGTTTATACATATACACAATATTATTTTTTGATGAAGCGGGTTCAGTTGAACCCGCTTGCTACCAGGTGCGTCCACCACTGCCCAAGCCCCAAACGGTCGTTCCCCTTCACTAATTACCGTTAAAATAGCATGAGCTAACCAGTTTTTGGACCGGTAATTGAAAAATAACCAGCGTTTGTAAAATCATTAAAAAATAGCCACTATTTTGCTACAACACGAAAATTTCCAGCATAATATACTGGAGATTGGAACACTTTTATATGAACTTCCAGCATATTATGTTGGAACTCCAGCACACGGAGAGTTCCAGCATAATATACTGGAGATTGATGCACCTGTGTATGAACTTCCAGCATATTATGTTGGAACTCCAGCACACGGAAAGTTCCAACATAATATACTGGAGATTGGAGCACCTGTATATGGACTTCCAGCATATTATGTTGGAACTCCAATACTTCCAGTATGTTATGCTGGAAGTTCATATGTAAAAAATTCGAACTCCAGCATATTATACTAGAATATTTCCTGATTTTGAATATTGTTTTTGTTCAGATTTATCTTTTATATGAAAAGTGGCTAAATTTCGATTACTTTTGAGATTATGACTATTTTTCAATTACCATTTGAGGGTGGCTATTTTTGAATTTCTCCCCTGATTCCCTATTTCCCTTAGTCCTTTCTCCTCTCCCTAATTTATTTTCCGCTCAAATCTTTTGATTGGTTAATTTTCTTCTGAAATTTTCTCGATATTTTGAAGTTCTTGTATAAATTATACTGTACTTATTTTGAAGTGGCATGTATGCAAATTGCCACTTAGCTATGCTAGTTTTAACATAATAATATGTATCTTAATGCAAGTAACATAAATTATCTTTATTATATATTGTTATGTCTTGGCTTAACTACAATTTGTTGCTTCCTTTTACACTTCATTCTCTCTTAAAAGATCTTTTTACTTGTTGGATTGATTTACTCTACTCCTTCACCGAAAATCAAACAAGAAATTAACAAATTGTACCGAATTACTTTGGTTCGGTATTTGGTATGCATAATTAATATACCAAATATCGAACTACTGAACCGTAATTTATAAACACCATATTGAAGTACTGAACGCCCATCTTTACTCATGAGCCAGCATACCTCTCAGTTGAGGCACAAGCCCATAGATAAGAGGAAATGTCTATCGTATTTGGTGGGCGTTTGGACATAAGAACTGTAAAATTTCGAAAAAAAATGAAAAAAAAATGTCAAATGAAAATGGTATTTAAAGTTGTGTTTAGACATGAGTATAATTTTGAGTTATTTTTGAAATTTGAGTGATCGGAGGTGAAAATTTTAAAAAATAGCTTTTGGAGTTTTTCGAAAAATTCAAAAATTTATCTTCAAGTGAAACCGAAAAAAAGGTGAAAATATTTTCGACAGAAAAAAAAGAATCTTTTTTTATGGCCAAACGGGCTCTAATATGTCAAACACTTTCCAATTTTAATGAACCTTGAGCAAACTATTGAGGTATGTTGACTTACAATATTCCAATAAAAGCAATCAAATTTGTAGTACCAAAAAAAAATCGAACTTACCAACGATGCCGACTGGACAATGCATGAAGGATGCTTCACTAATTATAGATTATATTCTATGACGATATGATTACAATGCTTGCTTCAAATGAAAGAAGAACAATTTTCCTTTCAGACGTTGCAGGAATGAAGATTTCATGCCTTAACGCAATTTGTTATGTGCGGAGGGCAGTATGGATACATTATAGTTTCGAAGTTTGGCCTCCACCAGATGGCCACACACTCACCGATCTGCTAATTTTGGCTGAAGACCACAGGTCAGAGAGGCTGTTTTCGACAGACTCTTGGCTCGGGCATATTATCTCATCCCAGAATTGTATTACTGTAGCTAGAGGAACTTTAGAGCATATTCCAAAGATTAGAGCTACATATTGCAATCATGTTTGTTGGTTTTCTTTCGAGGAAATCTTCCACTGGATTTGCAGTTTGGGACTATTACAATCCATCTTTTAGTCCAACTACAAAATTTATAAGCCTGTTGAAGACTATGCAACCATTACTCACCAAATTACTCAACCAGAAAATAAAGAGAAATACTCTTTCTTAACCAGCGACGGAAATATGCTTTATTTGAAATCTGTTTATCAGATATATCACAGAGACCAGAAGTGTACAGCTTATAAGAAATTGCCAAAAGTTAGAAAATAAATTCACATTGCCTGTGATTAAGTTCTGATGCAGTCAACAGTACACTTCTTTCTACCCATTCCCACTTTACGCGCAATCTAGAAACTACTAGAGGGAAATGCTCATCCTATGACAAGATCTGCTGGTGACATAGCAAAAGTTACCTGCAACATTTGGAAAGGAAAGGGATGTTGCTGATACATGTTTATCTAGAGAGATAGCTAAACCAGTGACCAGAACTGGAAGTTGAAAGAATAAGATTCTTCTGCTGCAGTCTCTTACATTGGCCACACAAACACTTTATAATGATAGGCTAGGCTCAACCCTGATAGAGATGAATAACAATTTCTTAGGCACCACATAAGAATTTGATAGATCTCTTCAGGCAATTAGATCAAACACCTATTTCTGTATACCTTCATATGAGCTAGCTTGTTAATGTTTTTTCAGGGCATTCATTTTATCCCTGAGGTAGTATAGCTTTGCCCTCCTCACTTTTTTCTTGTCCAGCACCTTCATCTCCTTTATGTTGGGCGAGTACCTGCAAATCATTGAGTCACTTACAAAAGAATAGGAGTCCAATCTTGTGAAAGCTCTGAAACCAAATCATGAAGCACCTCTGATAATGCAACCGTGAGAGATGCTCACATATTGGCAGGAATGTAGTGTCAATTATGCATAGCAAATATTTAGATGTAAATTGTGCAAGTTAAACATAACTTTCTAAATTTAAATGGAAATAAAGGGTGCACTATAAGCCTAATGAAAAAAAAGAATGTAGAATGATCAAAAAGGAAGTGAGGGGGTGGGGGCCTCACGCAGAGGCGAAGTCAGGATTTCAATTTTATGGGTTCTGTATTTTAGAACGATGACTTCAAGTACTAATAACTGGGTTCTACATTTAATATTAATATCTATATATTTAATTAAAATTTATAACACAAATAGCAAAAGCTATTGGGCTCGGCCAAACCAGTACTCGGGCTCCTAGCTCTGCCCCTAGCCTCATGGTTCAAGCATTTCTCAAGAAGCTGAAGAGTTAAGTTAAACCCATTTCGACAAACACAAATAGGACGAAAAAAGAAAGACGATGAAACATACATAGGGAATAAAGTAAGAAAAGTAACTGATGCTGCTTACATGCTAACCTTCTGGTAAAGGACATACTAGCTCTGATCACCATTTTTTAAACGTAGTTATGATATAACAGAAAGGACCATTATGGTTTCTTTTAAAGAAAATGTTTAGGCACCTAAATTACCAAATGTTAAGACACTCAACTATGAAAGCTTCTCTCCTCTTGGGTCTCACCATCTCCTACAGAGCAAATGAAATCTCCAGATTAAACTCTCTCTCTCCAGGTAAAACTAACCCATCATGTTATCAACACTCCGTCCACCGTCTACTTACCGTGACAGAGACAGATTGTAACTGGAATTGTGCCAAATAAAAGTCATTTGTACTGAAGTGCACGAAATAAAAATCAATTATAATATCAGCTAAGGATCATTCCATGATGCCATGCCAGCATCGATTATAATTAGAAAGCATCCCGCTTGTGAGTTCTCTACCATAACAGCTCTTACAGCAATAACTTCAATCAGGTTGAAGCAGAGGATCACTGTCGAAACTTAGATTTTCTCAACAGTGCAATAACATAAGGAAAGAGCATGACAACCTAAACCTAGCAACTGCAGGCATTAAGTGACAACCATAAGAGCATTCGTTTAAGAATGTGACAAGCACACAAACAAGCAGATGAGGACTTACAGATGAAATAGGTTTTCAACCCCAACTCCAGCCACAAGTCTTCTTAATCTGAATGTAGTATTTAAACCTGCATTGCGCCTTGCTATCACTATGCCTTTGACAATTGAAACACGTCTCTTATTCTCCGGCACTTCCTGCAATATAGCCATCACCATACCACCAGCAGAACATCAGTTTTCCTTTTCCTTTTTCTTTTTCCTAAGAAATATACTCCTTTTTTTTTAAAAGGAGCAAGCACACATGAAAAATATATGCAGGACTTTTTTTCTAGAAAATCAGTCCAACATACTATACATGTTGGAGGACCATTTGGTCAATTCTGGTTGTTATATAGGAATTGAAAAATAAGACATGATCCATTTTAACAGAAGCTTCTGTACCACTTTGAGCTGGACAATATAACCAGGCTTTATATCAGGTATCGGACTCCGTGCTTTTACTTCTTCAACAGCTTCTTTGTCAAGAATCTACATCGTAATAGAAATAGGACATTCATTAGACATGGAGGATATCTGAAGTCTCTTAAATTTTAACCAAAAAGGAAAAAAAAAGGCAAGAAAATAAACCAAAGAGACAACGGAAACTATAATTTTTTGGAGAAGGCCCTATCTTCTATACCTGCATTATATGTGCTGCTGTTTTATCAAGCCTCTTAAATTTGATGCGTGGAGTTGCCAAAGAAGAAGAAGCATCTTCAGGAACTTTGTCAACTGAAGTAGCACCCGTTGTGAGGAACCTCCTAGGGAAGTTTGGGACCATGGTAGCGTCTTGTGATAAACATGATCTAGAAACCTTGTAAGGTGATGCCAGTGACTCTTGGGAGTAATGCTTAGAGTGAACAGACAAGTTCAATCTGGACTCGACGTTCTGACAGAGGTTGCAATTTCAACAAATTAGTTATCAGAAGAGAAAAATATTAATTTTATATAATGCTAAAACAGTATTGCTTCATGCCTGCACAGAAAAGAACCACCATAACATGTAATATATTCCTTCCATACAATGCAAATGACATGCAGGTCCATACTCCATAATCCATAACATGTCCTTATAGAGTTTAGTGGCAATGTCCACAACACCCATACAGCTTCAAATCACTTCATCTATAATATACTGAGATTCAAGCATGTCTGCATGTGCACATATGGAGCTTAGAAACATTTAGCACAACTCATACAGCTTATAACCAATCCACATCATCATTAAATCAAAGGTACTTAACAGACTCCAAAAGATCAATGAAAACACCTTTTTGTCAATAATATCAAAAAGGAATTATCAAAGACAATAAATATAACTACAGTATGTTGGAACAAATAAGAACAAGGTTTTACGGCCTCAGAAAAAGATCTGGTTCAACATGGCAACTCTGAAGCTCCCTTGGTTCTCTTGGCTTGATGCAGCACTCTCAAGAAGTGCCCCACCTTGTTTTGCATTGCAGGGTTACAAGGCAGATGTGGGACATGTTTTGGACATATTTGGCATGTGGTGGACCATACCAAGCTCAATTTTAGTGTTGTAGCAATGCTGGAATAGAGAGGGGCTATGCAAGAAATCTTAAAACACTATACTTCAGGCCATTTGGTGGACTGTTTGGCTTGAAAAAGCAAATATTGTTTAAAGCAATAGAAGAAACATATATAGCCTTAAACATAGATGTATTTTTTTGCTAGTTTTTTGGTGCAACCCAGTTATTGTATATGATGTAGATGCAATCACGCAGTGATAGAAACAATAGGAGACTTGCACAAATTTGTAATTACGCCTGATGCACTGGCTTAGTGCAAGTATTGATAAAATCTCAGTATTACTTATTAAACAAAAACAATAGATATCTCTTGTATGTCAGTCATTCACATTTGGGACGACACTAACAATCAAATACAAGTAACAAGCAGACATCATTCAAGATTTTCTTCACCAACACAAGCCATACGCCCAACACAATGTTCATTGTAATCTAATAGTCAATATAGAAAAATTAGGAAGATGAGAGTGATAAGAACTTACTCCGAGCTCGACTTCCTTCTTTATAGAAGCATTACCTAATTTTAAAAATCCAAATAAAAGAATTTCAACTCATTAGCATCCAATATAAAATCAATACATACAACCTCAAAACAAAAAATACAAAATCAGAGACAATCCAGGATTTTATGTCTCCACTGCACCCACTATTTTGTGGCAGTAGCTTCGTACTTAGTACACACACCACACACACACACGGATTCAGCTATAGTTCAAATGAATGACAGTGAGGTAAACATGTGAACAATACTAGCATACCAGAATTAGAGCTAAAATGTCGAAGACACAGAGCAGCGGAGGGACGAAAGATCTCCGAAATCGGAGATGAAGACGAAACAGAAGCAGCGAAAAGGTTGCATTTTGGAGGGGACAGGGATGGGTTTAGCGTTCGGAGCTGCGACGAGAGTCTTCTCCACATTTCTTCTACGCTCTGACGCTTCTAGGGTTTTTAGAGAGGTGATGGAATTGGAATACAGAGTCGCTTGCGATTGCCGCCGGTAGAACGGCGGATGATGGCGGCGTTTGCTGAAACTGAAAGCGTATGTGGGTTCAGATTTCAGAAGCAGTAGCAATTTGGGGTTTAACGCGAATATTTTTGTTAAAAAAGTTTCTCAAAAATAAATCAAAATTTTTCTCGAAATTATTTTTTTTAAAACTAGTAATAGGTATAATTTTTCGAGAATTAATTCCTAGTCCAAATGCAGGTATAATAATTTATTCACAATTAGGGTTAGTTTTTTCTTTGGGCGGATAAATTAAACAAAAATCAATTTTTAGATTTTTCACCTGAAGTTTGATATTTTCTTTGAAGGTCGGACAAACTTTTTTTTTTTGTGGTTAAAATACGATTTATATTATTACTGCAATAATAAAATTATAAAAGTTAATGAGTCACAGCGGGCTCATATGCTTGGTTTGGTACTGCATTAGTTACATAGGGGTTCCCAAAAGAAACTAGTTTGTTAATAGTAGTAATAGAGATATTTCTGCACATGGTACGACCGAATCTATCTTCCTGTAGGATCTTCAAAATGTCAGTAGTCGGTTGTTCCATTACACAGAAGTTGGTGGTCATGGCTTGTTGGGATCCCTTACTGGCCAAAAAGTGTGCAACTTCATTTGCTTCCCTAAAGCTATGTCGGATCGGCGGATTCTGCAACTTCCTCAGTAGTGACCTGCACTCATTGACAATGTTAGTATAAATAGAACAAATGTCATTGTGCAATAGTGAGATTACATCCGTTGCGTCCGTTTCAATTTCAAGTTTGAAATTTTTTTTGTTGACTGCTAATTGAAGGCCAGTTTTGAGGGCCAGTAGCTCTATGAATGCCGGTGTGTAGGCTAAAGCTTTATCGAAGTAGCCTAAAATCCAGTCGCCCCTGTAATTCCTGAAGACTTCCCCGATGCCACCTGTTTTGTATTTACCTTTGAAGGCTCCATCAATGTTAAGTTTAAGGAGGTTTTGTGTTGGAGTAGCCATTTGATGTGAATGGTGGTGTTCGGGGATTGTGGATAGGACTGCTAATACAATGTTTGAATTCATTACATCAAATCAGGACAATGCTGAAGGAGAGGTTAGCGTATCTGTTGTTGAAGGAATTATTATTTCTATTAAGCCACAGGTGCCATATAGCGTAAGAAAAAAACAGCCCCCAGGAGAGACCCCACTGGTCTAAATTGACATTAAGGTTTTTTAAAATTGTGAGCCAGTGGATTGATGTTTGTTGAAGGGGAGGGAGATTAATATGAGCCTCATTCCAAAAGTTTGTAGCAATAGAGCATTGAAAAAAGATATGGAGGATAGTCTCTTCAGCTTGTTTGCAGATAGGGCACTTGTTATCAATATTAAGCCCAATGTGGTGTAAGTAACTAAGAGTGGGGAGATGATTGTAGGAGCATTGCCATAGGAAATATATTATCTTATGGAGAGTATTAAGTTTTCAAATCCATTGGAAGGAGAAATTAGTAGTAATGGGTTTGGTTATAAGTTTGTAAGTAGAGCTAGTGGAAAATATCCCACTAGAGATAAGAGTCCATGTGGGGATATCTCTGCTATTTTGTAGGGAGTTGAGGTTTATGGATAGAATCTTCCTTTGGATTTCTGGGGGCAAAACAAAGGACAGTTTTGTGAGATCCCAAGTGTTGTTTAACCAAAGGTCTTTGACCCTGAGTGATTGGTCAATTTGATTCATTGGCCCTTCTAAGATAGTTTGTAGGGGTGGTTGGTCAGGGATCCATGCATCTAACCAGCAGCTGATGTTACCCAGTCCCACTACATAATGTAGCCCTTGCTTGCAGATTTTCCATCCTGATAGAATGTTATTCCATATAAAGGACATGGAGGAGGGATTTCTTATATGGCTATATTTTGTGATGAGAGTGGAGGCCCATAGTGAGCTGGGGTTGGAGAAAAGCCTCGAAGAAAGGCTAGCGAGGGCTGCAATATTTTTTGTCCGTTGCTTTCCTCAGACCTAGTCCTCCCTCCTTCTTAGGACGGGTGACCGTGGAACATTTTATATAATGAATTTTCTTTTTTTGGGTGGTGTAACCCCAGATGAAATCGCGTTGGATTTTGTCAATATGCTTTAGGGTCGAGACGGGGAGCATAATGTATTGCATTACGTGATTAGGAATAGAGTTGAGAGTAGACTTTTCCAGGGTTGATCTGCCCGCAAGGGAAAGAAATTTTATTTTCCAGCCTGCGAGTTTTGAATTCATATGGTCTATGATGTAACGAACATCAGAAGCTTTTGGTTTCCGTATGAGTATAAGAAATCTTAGGTATTTGCCAAAATTATCACTAGAACGGATGTAAAGTATATTGGCAAAGAGATTTTTGGTATGAATATCGCATTTTTTTGAGAAGATTATTTTGGATTTAGAATTATTGATTTTTTGCCCCGAGAGTTGGGAGAAGAAAGTGAGGCTATGCTTTATAGAGTTGATGGATTTTAGATTAGCATTTGCTAAGAGCGTTAAGTCATCCGCATAGAATAGGTGTGAAATTGGAGGACCTGTGGGGTTGAGTTTTATTGGATCCCATAGTCCTAAATTGACTTGGTGATTAATGAATTTTGATAGGAGTTTCATGCACAGTATGAACAAGTAAGGAGACATAGGATCCCCTTGGCGGATGCCTCTTGAGGGTTGAAAGAACTCTATTTTTGAGTTGTTGACTAGGATAGCAATCCTGGAGGTGCTAACACAACTCATAATGAGTTTAGTGATACGTGGGGGGAATTTGAAGAAAAGAAGGGCCCTGTAAATGAATGACCATTCAAGGTGGTCGAAAGCTTTTTCTAAATCAATTTTTAGGAGTACTTTTCCCTGGCGACCCTTTATTTTTTGGAAATGGTTAATAATTTCTTGAATAATGATAGCGTTATCACTAGTTCTTCTACCTTTCAGAAAGCTCGATTGATAGGGGCCGATTAATTTATCAAGGTAGGATTTGATTCTATTCACTATTATTTTAGTGATTACTTTGTAGATGGTATTGCTAAGTCCAATAGGACGAAAATTATTAAGGTTGTTAGCATTGTGAAATTTTGGAATGAGACATATGAAGGTAGAATTTAGAGTCAATGGAATTGAAAGGTCTTTGAATATTTTGTGACAAAAATTAAGGACCGGGGACCTTACTAAGTGCCAATATTTCTGATAAAAGAAGGGGTGGATTCCATCGGGGCCAGCTTTGAAGGGTTTGAACGAAAATATGGCACGAATGATTTCATGGTCTGATAAGAGAGAGTCTAACTGGGAGAGATCTAGTATGTCAAAGGAGGTTGGGGAGTTCCTGATATTCTTAATAGAGGTTTCAATATGGTCCATTTGAAAAGCTTTTTTGAAGTGGTTTAAGGTATGGGAAAAGATTTGCTCCGGATCATAAATCCCGTTACCATCATTGTCTTTAAAGTATGAGATGGATTTTTTTCTCCTACAATTGACTACACTTAGATGGAAGAATTTTGTATTCGCATCGCCATCGTTTAACCAATTTATGCGGGAGCAAATTTTCCAGTAGTCTTCCTCAATTTTAAGAATTTCATTGTATTCTTTTATTAAGTCATTTTCAAGTATATGAAGAAACTGGTTGTAGGGGTAATTATTAGAAGCTTGGATTCCTTGAAGTCTTGCTATGATTTCCTTTTTCTTTTTGTGGGTGTCACCAAAGTTTATTTTAGCCCACTGTAACACTTTGTGTTAGAAATGATCTGTGGCCTCTAATAGATGCCTATTGTACCAAGAGTTTTTGACTATGTTTTCAATCTCCGTATGATAACATCAATACGTTTCAAGCCTAAAGATTTTTTTCTCCTCTAGGGATATTTCTTTTCTAGAATCTTAGGAGAATTGGGGCATGACCAGAGTGAGTTCGAGGAAGGTGAATTATTTGAGCATTAGGGAATAGGTTTATCCAAAGGTCATTAGCAAGATATCTATCTAAACGTTCTAGGATTAGACTGCCTGAGTTTATACGACGATTAATCCAAGTATATTTAGCTCCTTTAAACCCTAAATCTAGAAGGTTACAATAATTAATACAATTTCTAAGATGATTTGTATGGTCATTATTAATAGGTCTGCCACCCCATTTATCATTTTGCGATAGAATTTCATTGAAATCGCCTCCCACTAACCAAGGCCCATGATAATTATCCGCAATATCGCAAAGATTATTCCACAAGGTTTTACGTAAGTTTAAACAAGTGCTAGCATATATGATACTAATGAGGCATGGAGTTTTTAAAGGGGATAACTGAAGCATGGCATGGATTTCCTCGCTAGATTTGTTGACGAGATTTACAGAGACTAGATTCTCATACCAAAGCACTACAATAGCTACTGCATGGCCTATTGCTGGGACCTCTACCACGTCAGTGAAGTGGAACTCGTCTCTAAGAGGAGCGTGATCCATCATTTTGGTTTCTAACAGAGCTACCATGCCAGGGTTGTGATTATGGAGGAGCTCTCTAAAATTTCTTTTAAATTCATCATTGTTGGCACCACAAATATTCCACACAACTAATCTCATTGTTCTATTCATTAAGAGATGGTTTGGGTTGTGTTGAGTACTCCCCAGATTGGTCTGTAGGAGATTGTTGGCTTCCCTGAGTGAGGGGCACATGACTGCTGCAAAGTTCCCCGTGGCTTGGTGGATGGGAGGTCGGATGTCGATTGAGCACTTGAATAGTGCATCTGGACAACATAGGATGTACTTCATGTCCTCCAACTCTTGAAACAACATGAGGGTTGCTTCTCCGAGGCTTGAAATTTCGGTGAACGACCCCCTGACTGGAGGGGCTATTACTTCCTCTATCATTTCTTCTTCTATTTCCTGATCTTCCTGTTCTGGTTCGAATTGAGGTTGTTGTTGGTTGAGGAAATCCATGGGAATCAGGTGGTGTTGAGGAATGGGATGCTATGGGTAGAAAATTGGATGGTTGGTGACTTGATTCTCCGGAGTGAAGAATGGTAGTTGATAAATCAGGTCTAAGTTGTTTAGAGGGTTGAAGTGTTGAGATAGACCCCATTGCACCTGCATGTTGTGCATCATGGCAGGTGCTAAGTGTGGGGCTAGCGGGTCTAATACATTTGCCACCCACATGTGGTTGATATAGTTCCCCATTGCAAGAGCCATCCCTTCCGAAACTAGTTGAGCTAGGAATCTAGGATTTTGAAGAACAATCAATACCTCCTAGCCATTGATTGTCATTGGAAAGGAGGCCGCATGTCCTTGTACTCCCTGCTCTATCCAGCTTAGGGGATCTTGGTTTGGAATTGGGGGTGGAGAGAGGAATGTTGGCGGGTGGAATGGTATTTGTGGTGGAAATAGTGGAAAATTCTCCATTGATTTTTGGAGAAGGAAGGGACAGTGTTGGGGACGATTGGTTTGAGGCCACTGGAATGGCATGAAGTATTTGTGAGAGAGAGGTTTGTGGTGGGGGATTAGAAGAAGGGGAGATGGAAGGTTGTAAATCTTGCATTAATGATGGAAAATATTTTTCAAAAGATTTTGCATACATGGGGGATATGGAAGGTTGGTGAGGTGGATTAATTGTGATTGGTTGGTTTGAGTTTAATGCCATTTGGCTTGATTGGTTTGCCAAATGTCCGTTAGTGTTAAGAGTTGTGTGTGGGAAGGGGTTAGTTGGCGTGTGAGAGTAGATAATAGAGGTGTCAAGTGGTTTAGGGTTTAGCATGCATGGTTTAGGTTTGCCACTTGGCATAGTGTTATTGGCCAGGCTAGTTTTAGAGGGACCTAGCATAGGAATGAACGCCTGGGGATTTGGGGAATTGGAAGAGTCTTGGTGAAAAAGGGAGGGAATGTTACACGAATCATCATTAATTAGAGTGTCAAATTTATTATTCACAGGCATTAAATTATCTTCCTTTGTTATGGGAGACATATCCTTTTGATAATTAATATGGTCATTAATGGGGAGGTTGTTAGAAGAATTTAATGCTTTGTAAGTAAGTTTTTGGGAGTTTAGGAACTTACCTGTTGCAGCTTCAAAAAATTTTACATCAATAGAGTTACATGGACCCATATTATTGTGCCGCATATTATTATTGATTTTCCTATTTTCAGTAGGATTTTTTGTCTTTTGATTCCTTCTCCGCTGGAATGACATTACCTGCCATTGCTCTTCCATTGATGGTTGGGCAGTAGTAGTGTTGGCCTCAATTGTAGGTGCTTGAATTCCTGGTAGATGAGTTCCTTCTCGAATTTGTGGGATAACAGTGCATGAAGTGCTTGTATGACCCAAATAGCCACACACTTTTTGCGCAGAAAGTTAATGCCTTCATAGACAAGGCTTTGGAGATAAGAACCAATTAATATACATTGTTGCACTGGTTGATCAAGAGGGATTTCTACACAAAGACGTGCATATCTACCTCTAAGTGTAGAACTTGTGCATGCATCAATCTTGAGCTATGGAGTTCCCTATTTTCTTTAAAATTAATCCATTGAAGAATTCAGTTGGTAATTGAGGTAGGCGAACCCAGAGGGCCGTGTGAATTTGCTTAGCTTTTTCAACAACAAAATTTGGTTCCCATTGCCTTGTTGACATAAAATGACCGTTAATGAATCATGGGCCATTTTGAAGTACGATTCTCGTATTTTCTTCTTTTGAGAACTTAACTATGAAGTAACATGGCCTAAATCTATTAGGGGAAATGTTTTACATGGTTTCCATAATCTGATTAGTTTTTGTTTGAAGTATTGGTGTTGAATTCTTTTCCCCACTAGTTTGATGATTACGGAGTATCTCCAGGGAGTGTACATTCTATTTCTATCCTCCACTGTTACGTTAATTTCTTTGATCTTTTTTAACTGTGGAGTTGATAATCCTTGAGTCCATCTCGGTGATTTCGTTGGATGGGGATGCATCGAGGAGCATTAAATCTTGTTGGGCACGATTGTGATCTTGGGTAGGACTGGAGGTGAAATGAACTGGGGGAATTTCTTGGGTTAAGCTGTCTAATTCAATCATTGATTTAATGGTCAAGAGCTTTTCTTTGAAGGTGGGAAAGGTGTCTCTTTGTTGTTTATACTGTAGGTGTTTGGACATAAGAATGGTAAAATTTTAAAAAATAGTGAAAGAAAACTTCAAGTGAAAATGGTATTTAAAATTTAGAGTTGTGTTTGGACATAAATTTTAGTTTGAGTTGTTTTTGAAGTTTTACGAGTGAAAATTTGAAAAACAACTTTTTTGAGTTTTCAAATTTTCGAAAATTTTTCAAAATGTATCTTCAAGTGAAAATTGAAAATTTTATGAAGAAACGTTGATTGAACTTTTTTTAATGTCCAAACGGACTCTTAATATGACGTCGTATAAGATCTATGGGCGTTTAACGGGCGGGTTGGGACGGGCTGTACACAAAAAAAAAACCCGTCCGTTAACGTTCCGAGTTGGTTAGCGGGCTGGATAACGAGCTGGTAGCGGGTTGGTATTTTCGGGTTTATTTGGGCCCGTCTAGGTTCGAGCAGGCCGGTCTATATATATATATATTAATTAAATTTATTTTTCTTATTCAATGTTATTGATACTTAAGTGTTTGCAAACTTTTAAGGCTTAGAATTAAACTTTGAAGTTTAAACTTTAAAGTTTTAAATTTGAAATTTGAATTTTAAAATTTTAAATTTTAAATTGGAAAGTAAGTGGCTAAAAAAAGTTATTTAATAAGACTAATAGGCAATATGTAAGGATCAAGCTCTGAAGGCTTTCTTCGATATTTTTATTGAATAATATATAATACTTCAAATTAATTTGCAAGTTATTTTTTATTTTTTTTATTTTTGAACTTACAAATTAAAATTTTACAACAATTATAAAAAATAAGAAATAGTACACCACATGCTTTGCATCATTTTTGTAAGTTCATCCATGTCAACATGAGGTTCTTGGTTTCCGGCATTAGTTGAATCGGAACCATAAACTATTATATCTCCAATTTTTTGGTCCTTTGCTTCATCTACCTCGTCATGCCCTTGATTTCGCCGTTCTGATCTTATCCAATCTCTGAAGCAAACTAGAATTTCCAAAGTATTGCTGCCCAATGAATGATGGTATCTCCTAGTTGCTGCCTTGCTTGGCTAAATGCACTCTTTGATGCGACTGTCGAAATTGGCGCATTTAGCACGTCTCGAGCCATGGACGAAAGAACAAGAAATTGATTTGAGTTGCTCCTCCTCTTGAGCCATGGCCGAAAGAATATGTGTAAAGCTACTAGAAAAACCAACACCACCTCTTGATCTTTTGGAAGTTTTCTTACTACCACCTCTACTAGTGCACATTTTTTTGGCTGCTATAAGTAAATCCATTATGTAAATTAAATTAAGAATGCTAAATAATAAAATAAGTGTAAACCAAGGAAGAGAAAGATATGGAACGAGTGTACCGAAATTCTGAATGCCGCACTAATTTTGATATCAAAAATCAAGCTTCAATTGATAGACCGATACTTGACACTTGATACCACACTTCACTTGAATACTTGATACGACACTTCACTTGAATACTTGATATTTGATAATAATAATTTTGTAATGACTAGACTAAATATTTGATGAAACTTGATATAATAAGTAATTGAGAATTTAAAAACAATAATCAATAATATCAAGAGAGAATTGAGAGAGAATTAGATTAGTAAGAGAGTGAATTGTGAGGAATAATAAAGAAGAAGGGGGGCTATTTATAGTTTTTAAAAGTTTAAAATTATAATTTATCAAATATTAGGAGGAGGGGGGAGCTACTTTCTTAAGGGGGTAGGCCGAAATGGCCATTTTCACAAAAAAGGAACCGTTGGCCAACGGTCATTTTTGAATTTGATCGTTGGCAACGGTCCAGAAAATTAAAAAAAAAATTATTTGTAATGGATGCCGGATTGAATCAGGTTGCAGTCCATTAAAAACCCGTTAACAGGTTATCGGGCTTAGCGGGTTCCGGTGCACCGCTATCCAAAATTTGTTCGTCTAAAACCCGCCCCAATACGCTACAGTAACAGGCTGACCCGGTCTAACCCGAGTTGAACCGGGTTGTAAACGGGCCAACCCGGCCCGATTAACAGGTTTAATAAGATCTTACTACTATAAGAATTAAAATGATACACAGATTATCAGAATATTATCTTTGTATCTAATGCCTGGTTCTTTTTTATCATTCAAAACATGTATATTTAGTTTTAATGCTGAGTGTTTATTTCCAATTTACTCTTGGCTATATTTAATCCAAGTTAACCAATCTTATATTTTATCGGATGTGATTAAAAGTCAACGGTGTAATAATTAAAAAATTATTAATCTATTAAAGATTCTTTTAAAAGAAAACTTAAAATTGAGTGTACTAAAAATTGATTAAGCAAATAAAATAATTTAAGTCTTCAGTCTTTTCTTATAATTTTAAATCAGCGTGTTTACCCTCAAAATAGGATAACAATTAAATTTGTAAGTGATTTTAAGGATACGTGAATTAACTTGACACAAAGCGACAAATTAAAATGCAACTGGAATGAACAGTGATAAAGTAAATTCCAACCGCACGAGTTGAACAATTACAGTCTTGGGAGGTTGACCACCCTTGAACTGGATGAGCCTCGATCGGTATCAGGACACAGATGAAATAAGAGTTTAAAGAGAAAAATAATATATTGCTTAGAAATGCGTGTTACGATGTGTTTTACAAGTGATCAGACCCTCTTTATATAGCAGTGGAGTCCTACTTTACGTGTAATTCTATAAAAGGTAAAAATCTCCTAATTTGCTGATTTGTCGTTTCCTGTACGTGCCGAGATTCCTGCTGCAATATCAGACCGGTCACGGATATTTCGGTCTTCTGTTATTTCGGTCATCTGTGGGTTACACCGACAATGTCACCTCGAGCTTATTCGGGGTCAGGGTCGATTTTCGGGATCATAGACTCAATGTTTTCGAGGACGGATATTCTGATTTTGGGTTCTAGCCCGGTGGGACCGGGGGTCGATTTCTGGTTCCTCATGTTCCGAGCCCGATTTACCATGTCGTAGACGAGCCCAATTTATACCGTATACAGATAGTTCCCTCATTTTTCGGAGAGTAGACGACGAGAAACGACATGAGCTCCCGGTTCTTACTTCAATATCATGCGACAGAAACAACCAAATAAGCGAAACGTCGCGTCAGTCAAATATTAATGGCATTAAACGCCTGCCAGTTGCCGGTCGTCCACTTCCGAGATGCGAACCATCATTTGAAAACTATAAGTACCCGCTTCTTCCTTCATTCAAACTTTACATCCAAACCTTCTATCCTTGCTCCTTAGAAATTTCTCTACTTTCTAGCACTTTATATTCTGATTTCTTGAGACCCTTTGTGAGAAATTTTGTTTCTTATCACCCCAAATAATCAAGCGTACTACTATAACTTCCTCTTTTTCTTTTTTCCTCTATTTTAAAAAGGAAATGGCGAAGACCTCAAGAACCGTTACCCAAAATAAAACTACTTCTACATCAGGAACGGCTGTCGAGGAGACCGTTCTACGTACTGGGGTTGAGGAACCAGCGGCGGAACCCCTTCTGAGCACGTT
Source organism: Nicotiana paniculata (assembly GCA_005239505.1). Lineage (NCBI taxonomy): Eukaryota > Viridiplantae > Streptophyta > Magnoliopsida > Solanales > Solanaceae > Nicotiana > Nicotiana paniculata. The sequence goes on along the minus strand of ML350610.1, from coordinate 64,913 downwards.
CATCCCTGGTGGTTGCTAGGTAACCGCCGATTTTAAGGTCGAAAAACCTTCATCCGTACCGGGCCGGTGTGAGAAGGTTTCGAGGTACATCTGCTCGATTACTGAAGATATTCTCCCCACGGTCAAAAATGATTGCAATTGGGTTGGCAAGGACGTGGTGGTTCCCGAGCCCGATGAAGATATCACCACCCAGGTCGAGGGAAACTTAAATGTTTACACTAATCCCTTTATGCTGGGCCAGTTGGACTCAGTCATCATCGACTTCTGCAAAACGTACGAGGTGTGCCTCGGTCAGATTCACCCTTCGTTATGGAGGATCGTTATTCTTCTTCGGTTATTTGTGAGCAAGATTGACGAATGTTCGTTCACAATTGAACACCTTATGCGCCTATATAGTCCCCGACTCTTTCGAGGGGGTTGATTAAACTTGCGCGTTGGGCTAGAAAAGCCCCATTCTCGAGCATCGATGAAGACCGGGATCGAAGTTGGCTAGGCCATTTTTTCCGATTGAGGATCTCGGACCAGATCCTAGCAGAGTACATGCGTTTCCACGAGAAGTAGAACACAAAACGTAAGTAGAGTTTTGTTTTTCCAAAATTTGAAGTAGAACACAAAACGTAAGTAGAGTTTTATTTTTCAAAAATTTCATTTTACTCTTTTTTCCTTATTTCTTATTAGTGTTTGGTGGTGGTGCAACTGTTGCTCAGGTACCAAATGTAGCCCTCGACTCAAGGAGTGGGTCGAGGGAATTGTATCTCAATAGCCATATTCCGAGCGCGCATGGCACAAATTTTGAAGGGCTGGTGGGAGGCCCGTTCTCACGGTGAGATTCCTTTATTGAGTGGACAACACTTGGGTTTCCTTCGTGCTTTGATTTCCTACTTGTTTCGTTTTTCTTTGCAGGTCTTTCCAAGGATATCACAATGAGGCCTCCATCTGGTGACGAGGATTGCCCTGCTGAGTCCCCTACTCCGAGATAGGGTGAGGAGAAGAAGAGAAAAAGGGTTCTTAGTTCTCCGAACTCGGAGAAGAAAAAAATCTAGAAGGAGGCTGGTGCGCAAATCCAAAGAAAGCACCAGCGTCCGAGCGCTCCCATCGAACTCACTTCATTGGCTGAGGTACAAGTCTGAAGAAGAAGAATAGTTTCATTTTGTGGCCCGAGTGCCGTCGCAGCTTGAGGGGAAAGGGGCCTCTAAACCAGAGAGAGGTGAAACTGAATTGCCTCAATTCAGGGGGGGGGGGGGCGATGAGGAGGCAGTGTCCGAGGCCTCCAAAACAAAGAGGGGTGAGGCCGTTTTGCCCCAAGATAGGGAGGCCAACAACGAGGCCATGACTGATGCTTTTCGGGTAAAGGGAAATGCCTCGAAGGTACTCTGAGTGATAGATCTCTCCGAGTCGCCTTCGTTTACTGATTCCATGATCAACGAGGCTTAGATGCGGAAAGAACGCACCAACGAGGGGTCCCAAGGGGCGGCAGATCCCTTTCACCAACTTTTTTTATGGATTAGAATTTTTTTGGGCCACTTACCGGTGCTAAGGAAGAGTCCGTCTTCGGGAATCAGTGGGCCTTCTTCAAGTCCGAAACTAGTCAACCGGTTCCCAGCTCCGAGTGCGAATCCTGACCGGAAGCGGTCGATCCTCGTGTCTATTCTGGAGGATTCCCGTGTCCTCTATGCCCCCTTAGGGGTTTCCAGTTATCTTAGGTGCCTGGTGAACGAGGAGGATCAAGCCAAGATGAACGAGGTGGACGCGCCCGGCCTGTTCAACGAAGCACAACAGGCGTTACACCAGGTAACTTCAGATGTCTCTTGACGACTTCTAATCTGTACTTCGATTAATTTGTAAATAATCGTAAATTTTTTCTTTGTCTTTGTAGGCCTCGGTTCTTCATCACGAGACTTTTTTCCAATATTGGGAAGAGCTAAACCAGTATGAGGCCGAGATTCGAGGGCTTACTAAGAAGAGAGATGCTTACAAACTTCTCAACGAGCAGCATGAAGGGGAGGTTAAGAGCCTCCAGTGGAGCTAGAGGCGTCTCGGAAGGAGCATGTAGACTTGGTAGAAAAGGTAAAAAATTTTGGGGTTAGTGACGACGAGCTAGACTCGGTGAGTAAAGCTCTGAACCCCAGGTCCTGCAGAATCTTGATCGAATTGATCCGCTTCGGGCAGAAATGGATGCGCTAAAGGTCGAGGCCGCAAAATAGAAAAAACAAGATGGACCTCCTGGTCTCAGAAATGGAGACTGCCCGGGCACAATTGGCTTAGCAGAGGTCCAGCTTTGGGCTGCAAAGGAAAAGGCCTTGGTGCAGGCCAAAAAGATTGAGGAGCTCCAGTCTCAACTAAATTCAGCCGTCTTCGACTGAGAGACTTTGTCCAAGGAGCTTGAGACGGACAAGGCGGTGGCCGAGGTGGTTAAAGTCGATGCCGATGAGAGAGTGGCCCAATATAAGGCCGATGCTGAGGCAACCCAAGATCGAGCAAAGGCTATCGTCGAGCACACGAAGCGGCAATCCCGAAGGGAGGTCCTAGAGGAAATTCATGCTCGAGGTTTCGACTTATCGGTCGAAATTGAGAGTGCCAAGGTGCTCGAAGACGAGGCCAAGAAGTTTACTTATCCCGAGGATGATGAAGATTCTGAGGATCTGAGCGAGTCCGAGGGTGGAGGAGACCCTGAAGGTCCCGGTGATGAGGCGGGCTCCGGTGAATACCGGGCCGTTTAAAATGTCGTGTACATTTTTTCTATGTTTTTGTATCTTTATATTTGTGTATTTTTTCCTTTTTGTTGAGGTCGTTTGGCCTTTGTAAAAATTTGTATCGAGGCCGTTTTGGCCTTTGTAAAAATCTTTTGATATGTATATAAAGCTTTTTTCCCTTTAACAATTTTTGAGTTTTTTCCTTTGCTTTGTTATTTATATTTGCAAAGATTAAAATGCCTTAGTACAAAATAGTTAGGTTATGTTCGGAGGTTCGAACAAGACTTGCCTTTAACATTATTTAGTTTGCAGAGGGCCTTTAGAACCAGTTAAGAAATTTTAAGGCCTTGTTGTTTTTGTTACTGGCCTTAGACGTATCCGAGCCGTTTTAACATGGTTGTAGCCTTTTTAGTTCAGGTGTTTCCCAGTGGGCTTGTCTCCCCGAGTTATCTGGACTTGCCTAAGATAACATTCCCCAAGTGGGGATGGCCATAGCCTAAAAGTTTGGGCATTACCTAATAGGTCTTGTGTCCCCGAGCTCCGATAGCACGGACTATCCGAGTTTGTTTCCGGATAGCAGTCCCCGAGTGAGAGCGATTATTCGAACTCGGATTAAGGTGTCCCTTGGTCTCAATACCTTTAGGGGATTGGATGTAGGGAATTTTAAGAGACAAGGTATTTATCCGCAAGGAAGAGACTTCTTTTTATTCTGGTGCAAAGCAGTTATACATGTGTACAAGCTTTGTGTCAAGGCTCGAGCAGTCTATGCCATCACGCTTCATTTGACTGTTTGGCCCTTACAATAAATCCTATCGGTCGAGCCTAGACCATTCAATCATGAAGTTTCTTTCCTTGCTAAATTCGATACCCGAGGGCAGCCCTAGTATTCGAGGTTGATCATAGAGAGAAGCCTCGGATACTGTTGATGTGATCTTTGACACTGATTCATGACCGACCTTCAATTATAAGTTAGCATGATCCACTGTTGCCTCGTTATAAACCTTGCCGAAAAACCCATTTTAGACAAAATCGGTTCAAGGAAAAAAGAGTGCAACGCGTGCCTTCAGACCTAAGAATTTATGTCGCTCCTTGTTGGTTACCTGCAAGCGTTAGTTCCAAATGTAAATAAAAGAAACGAATGGGGTTGTACCTTAGCAGTAATATCGTTTTATGTGATTTATATTCCAGTTGTTCGGTAGTTCCTCGCCGTTCATTGTTCCAAGTTTATAGGATCCCTTTCTGGTGATCTCTATAATTTGATATGGTCTTTCCCAGTTCGGCCCCAGCTTTGCTTTGTTCAGGTTTTGGGTGCTTAGTGTGACCTTCCTTAATACTAAGTCCCCGACATTTAAGTGTCGAAGGTTGTCCATTCGGTTGTAATATCTCTCGATTCGTTATTTTTGGGCAGCCAACCGAACAAGGGCTTTCGCGCCTCTCGTCTAGTAGCTCAAGGCTCGTATGCATGGACTCGTCGTTTGATTCTTTGGTCGCGTATCGAAACTTGAGACTTGGTTCTCCGACTTCAACCGGTATTAGGACTTCGACGTCGTAGACCAACGAAAACAAGGTGGCTCCGGTGCTGAAATTTGAGGTCGTACGGTATGCCCATAAGACTTTGGGTAGGATTTCCTTCCATTTTCCTTTGGCATCGGTTAACCTCTTTTTGAGTTTTTGGATTATGGTCTTGTTGGTCGATTCTGCTTGTCCGTTCCCACTAGGGTGGTAGGATGTTGATAGGAACCTTTTGATCTTGTGCTCTTCAAGAAATTTGGTTACTTTGCTACCGATGAATTGCTTCCCATTGTCGCACATGATCTCGGCCATCATTCCGAACTGGCATATGATGTGGTCCCAAATGAAACCAATGAATTCCTTCTCCTTAACCTTTTTGTGCGCCTGGGCTTCCACCCACATAGAAAAATAGTCAGTCATAAACAATATAAATTTAGCCTTACCAGGTTCACATGGAAAGGGGCCGACAAAGTCCATTCCCCACTTCATGAACGGCCATGGTGACAAAATTGAATGCAGAAAATCATTAGAGCGTGTCGTTGGAACCCATCACAATTTCGCACGAACTCCTTTGCGTCCTTTTCCATGCCGATCCAATAATAACTGGCTATGATTACTTTTCGAACTAATGACTCATCTCCTGAATGATTTTCATAGGTGCCCTGGTGAACTTCCGTCAAGATGTATTTGGTATCTCCCGATCCTAAACATATCTCTAGTGGGCCATCGAGTGTTCGTCTGAACCAGTTTCCATCTTCGGACAAACTAAACCGGGCTGCCTTCGTACGCGGTCCGAGGGCAATTTTCCAGTCTTCAGATACTCTACATATTTGTTTCTCCAGTCCCAAGTCAAGGTTGTAGAGTTTATCTCGGCATGACCTTCTTCCACCACCGATCTCATGAGTTGCACAACTGCCCCCGAGTTGAGCTCGTCGTCCTCGACCGACGACCCTAAGTTAGCAAGGGCATCAGCCTCGCTGTTTTGATCCCGAGGTACGTGTTGTGAAGTCCACTCCTTGAACCGATGTAATGTTACCTATAACTTATCCAGGTACCTTTGCGTTCGTTCTTCTCTAAACTCGAATGTTCCATTAACTTGGTTTACCACGAGGAGGGAGTCACACGTATCTTCGATCACCTCCGCCCCCAATATTTTGGCTAGTTCGAGACCTGCAATCATGGCCTCATATTCGGCCTCGTTGTTAATTAATTACACAGTCCTAACAGATTGTCTAACTACATTGCTTGTTGGTGGCTTCAATACGATGCAAAGTCTGTACCCTTTTGCGTTCGAGGCGCCGTCCGTAAAAGGGGTCCAGATTCCTGAAGACATCCCCGAGTTTACCAACAACTCTCCTTTGACCCGGGTATTAGGGCCGGTGTAAAGTCGGCCACAAAATCTGCCAAAATTGGAGATTTAGTGGTTGTGCGGGGTCGATAATCAATATCGTACCCGCTGATTTCCACGGCCTATTTGGCCAATCGTCCCGATAGTTTGGGTGTATGCATCATATTTTGCAATGGGTAGGTAGTCACAACTAATATAGGATGGCACTGAAAATACGATTTTAGTTTCCTAGAGGCTCTTAGCAAAGAGAGAACCAATTTTTCTAGGTGAGGGTATCTAGTTTCAGCCTCACCCACAGTCCTGCTAACATAGATTGGAAATTTTGTACCTTTCTCCTCTCGGACTAGGACTCGACTTACCGCTATCTCCGATACTACCAAGTACAGATATTGTTGTTCGTCTACCTTCGATGTGTGAAGCAATAGTGGGCTCGATAATAACGCTTGAGTTCCTCCAAGGCTTGCTAGAATTACGAGGTCAACGAGAAGCTATTCTTCTTCTTCAGTAGCGAGTAGAATCGGCGGCTCTTATCGGAGGACCTCGAGATGAATTGCCCCAGGGCGGATATGCGCCCGGTTAACCTTTGCACAACTTTCACGTTGTCCACCACCGTGATATCTTCGATGGATTTGATTTTTCAGGGTTGATCTCGATTCCCCAGTTGGATACCTTGAATCCGAGGCATTTACCTAATCCGACTTCAAACGCACATTTCTCCGGGTTCAGCTTCATATTGTACTACTTCAATATGCTGAAGATTTCCCGCAAATATTTTAAATGGTCCTCTGCTCGCACGGACTTAACCAACATATCGTCAATGTAAACTTCTGTCGCGCCTCCTCTTTCCTCGCAAAGATCGGGTTTATGACATTCGGTTGAGACAACTCTTTACTTTTGGGAAAAAGGGGTTTGTGTTTTTTAGAGTCGCCACCTAACAATTTTTAAAGGTGCGTTAGGACACCAAAGGGATTCATCTACAACGACGTTGTTAACCAGCGATAGGGTAAGGGCTTGAAATTATCCTAAGGGGAAGGTGTTAGGCACCCCTCAGGATCCACAAGTGTGGTTCCCAGCCAAACAACTTTTGTGAATTTAAGCAAGCAGAAAATAGGAAATTAATATTTAAAAAAGTAAAGAGTTTTGAAAGACTCATAGTCTAAGCACAAATGTGTTACAAAAAGTTTTGAAAATACTTAATATTTGAGAAAGGTTTTTTTGAAAGAGTTATGATCTAAACATGCATATAAAAGATAGGGGGGAGTCCTAGGTTGTTTGTCATATGGATCACATCAGTACAATACCCGGTAATCACTCCTCAAAGAGGGGCTACACGTGGTATTAGCGCACCGGTCATCATATCCATATTCTACCCTTTCCCACCCCGTGAAGGTAATTAAAGCGCGTGTTAGTCACAAACTCTATTGCATGTTGTTACCCGTCCCTTCCTATTAGTCCCGGAGGAAATTAGGACTCCTATCCTAAAGGAGGTGCTAGGCAGACCCTCAGGTTTTAAAGGTGAAAATGCTAAGGCGACATATAATAAATAAGTAGGACTGCAGATAAAGGGAAAGCATGAAAAGCAGATAAAGGCTCAAGTATTCCTCCATACACAATACACATAAACAACATGTCTCATACACAACTAAGGTCCATATTAATTCATAATCCTAAAGCATGGTATCTAGGTGATTTAAAAATGTCAAAGAAACAGGCCTTTTGTTTCATAACTTAGAGAGGAAGTCCTAATCAGTCTTGACTACTGATTTTAGCATGCTGACAGTTGAACACTAATCACAAAGGACAATTCTGATTTTGTTTCTTTATGGATGATTACCTAAGACTTGCCTAGGCGTGTAGCAGTTATGATGCATATGCAGTTGCTAAAAAAGGATCTCTAATGCACATAGAATCACAATATTATGCACAGTTTCAGGAATAACATAGGTGACAGATTTTAATTGTTGTTTACCTAAAACAGGATCTTTACGTGTATAGCATGATGAGACATGATTTCAATTTTTGTTGTTATTACTGATCCTATGAACAGGATTTCTAAGTGAAGGCAAGGAGTGATGACACGCTGAAAGAAAAGCAGAAGTATGAACCTAAGTGACATGGTATCTAAATGCATGGCATACTTGATTACTAGACATGGTTACTAGCGCGCATATAAAAAATAAACCTAGAAAAACATGATATCTATCCATACTTATACTATAGCATGCATATCACCCACCCATTTTCACTATCCGACCCCAGAGTTGTTTACAATTAATTATTACAGACCATGGGATATGAATTACACAACTGAAATAGAAGAAAAATAAGAAGTTAACTATAGGGAGCCTATAAAATAGGCCCAGATCTCCATGTCCTCAATGCCAAGTAATGTTTCACAGCCTTTTCATAATCCCGGCGTGTTAGAGTTCCCTAAGGACCTCAAGGGATCCCGGGCAGTGCTCACACCCAGATTTCATAGCCAAGATAGAGTAAGTGCAGTGTGGAAGAGCCATCCTTAATGTGTCAGAGTTTAGAGGGAGCTCATCAGGGTCCCTAAGCAGTCACATTAAGGGGGGAAAACCTAATGATCTAAGGATAGAGTGAGAGTGCTTGACATAGTTTTGAAAAGGTTTTAATAGGAAAATAGTTTGAAAAGAGAATTGTTTGAAATAGTCTTGTAAAATAAGAGAGTTGTTTAGTAAAACAACAAGCAACAGTCCAAACAGCACCCAAAATAGGTTCATACACAGCCAAAGAACACAGAACCAAGGCAGGTTCAACAACCACAAAAAGGGATAATAGGGGTTGGGGACACATAGGGTACATAGGTGAACATATAACAGGAAGAAGTGAACATAGTTGCAGAATCAGAGGTATTCTAGGGGGATTCATGGGATTGGGGTATACCACACACTTCAGGATTAACACAGAATTTAAGGTACAAATTGTTTTGTCAAAGACAAGTCCATACTAAAACCAGTTAAGTACAAAATGGAACAGAGTCATATTGGTACAGGCTTACAAAAGAAAAGGGTATCATATTCATGCCGATTTTAAAGGGAAACTGTGCAGGACATACATGCTAAATAGAAAAGAATGTAAACATGTTAACCACAGGTAGCACAACAGAACCAGAGATAGAAACAAACTAGAAACAGGATGAATTGAAGTAATAAAAGAAACATATTGGTTTGGGAACTTGAATTGAAATCAGAACATACCAGTAAAGAAGACAATAAACACAAAGTGGAGGGTAGGAGAGCACAATAGTTAGCCTTGGCTTACATGCGACTAACTTAGAACAATAATAAGTAGCACAGAAAGAGAGCAAAAAGCTTTTAGTTGTGAGAGAGAGCTTTTGAACTAGTGTGTGTTCGTGTGTTTGTGTTAGTGAAAGACTAGAGTATTTATAGCTTTTCAAAACGAGTAGAAAATAAGGTAACAAGTACTGATTAATAAATCAATATTCAATTAGATTCAATCACATACCTGGACTCCCTTTAATTAGGGAGTCCTAGTTCAAACGGTCATATTTGGTGTCACATAAGGAAAGAACCAGTCATGAGATAATTATTACTATAATAAGAGTAGTAAGGCATGTAGCAAGAAATTAAATCTAGGTTCATAACACATAATTAGGGAGAGTATATGTCAAACAATCAGCAACATATTCGTGCACATAAATAAGGTATAGTACAATTTAGTTCTGAAAATTAATCACAAGAATCACGGATGGCATTGAAAGTCACAAGGACTCAATGCTAACTAAGGAAAGTATCACTCAAACAAGGAAACAATTCAAAAATCAGTGTAGAATTCTAAGGAACATACACACAATCATAGATTCAAGGAAAATATCACAGCTTTACAAACAAATGCACAGAATCAGTAGAGAGTATTAGGTAAACAATTATTAAACGAATAATAAGACTTACTAAATAATAGATAGCACGAAAATCAGAGAAACCTTAAGCAAGTAATTGGAGGAATAGTAGAGATTCAGAAACCCTAAACACAAATTAGAGCAAAAAGCATAGAACACATAGGGAATTCATGAATGTCCAGAAGGTTCACGAGAAACATACAGATTAGCCAAACATAGCAAACAAGACGAACTCAAAACCCTAAAAATTGGGGTTTTAACATAATAACTAGGGTAAAAGAGAAGACTTAAACGAACGTTTAAAATCGTATTGAGAACCATAGGTTAGTACTAAAAATCAGAAGAGAAATCGTTTTGAGAGGGGTTTAAGAAACCCTAGTTTTTAAAGATGAAGCAATGCTTCATAAAACATGAGATTTTTGGAAGAAAACATGTGAAAACCTTAAGATACACATAGATCTATTACAAATCTAGAAAGATCGGAAGATCTTCAAGCTAGGGTTTCCAGAGAAAATCGAGAGAAGGGGAAGAAAACTTAAAATATCACTGGCCTTTGGCCACGAAATGTAGAGATCTTACTCGAACGGCCATAGGTGGCCGGAAAATATGGCATGTGACCGGAGATGGGAGTGAACCGCCTCAGGGTCGCTTGAGAACCTCCATCGGTGACATAGGTGTTAAGGATGGAGCTATAAGGTCGATGAGAGGTGGAAACTTCATGATTTTCGGCGAGGAGGTGGTCGGAGAGGGGAGAGACATGGCTCAAGAGACGAAGGGCCTAGAGAGAGGTGAGAGGATTCATAGAGAGAGACGAGTGAGAAGTGAGACGGGGGAAAATGAGAAGGGGGAGGGGTAGTCATTTAGGAATTAATATGGTAAGTATTAATGTGGGCCGTTAATTTGAATTAATCAACGGCTCAAATCAAAGGGGAATTGGGCCGCGTATATTGGTTAGTTAAGTGGGTAAGGGGTCCAATTGGATTTAGGGTAGAATTTAAATAGAGAGTGGCTAACTATTAAACACCCAATTAAAATTAATTATAATAATTTACAAAATAGCTGATAATTGTAAAAAATAAAATTGATTCTTAGTAAACTAAATTACAATGATTAATAAGTATTAAAAAATACAAACGACTAATTATTGGATAAAAATAGTATAAAACATATGATTAGGTTATAATTACAAAGTTATTGCAATTATAGCCAAAGAGTGCCAATTTGGCTAATTGTGAAACAATTTTGGTCTTAATAGGACCAGAAATAATACATTAAATCAAGAAATGCTTTTGAAATAATTTTTAATGCGATTTTGTAATTGATTATTTGAAATAAAATAGTGGATAAATTAAAAATAAATTAATAAAAATATGGGAAAATTATAGAAAAACACCAAGTGCTATGAAAGTTTGATTTTGAAGGTATATATGCAAATTAAAGATAATTTGAGGAAAATTTTTGTATCAACAACTGCCCCTCTTTACCCGGGAAGGATGAAAGAGTTACGAGTAAAGATATGATGGCCAATTTTGACCAAGTGAAATGGTTTGGAGAGATTCCGGCCGCACCCTAGCTTCTGAGTTGCCTACATATCCCTTGTTTTACAGGAATCAGGTCGTATGTAGTTCAGGAGTCATCGGTGAAGTATACCGATGAAGTTTCTTACAAGAACGGACGCAACATTTGGGACTGATTGAATAAGCGGCTTACGGGGTGGTTAGGAGAACTGGAGCGAAACCGCTCTTGCGGGGATGGCATTTTGCTTGCCGGATTACCTACAAATAAATAATACAAGCATATATTGTACGTAATTTAAACATGATGCAAATTCCTGTTGGACCATGAATGATGTCTTCGGACGGTTAAGGATGACGTCCTCAGACCATGACGTCCTGGGCTATGAATTGCTTGATGCAGGATTCACAGGCCATGAAAATGATGTTCTCGGTCGATGAGGATGGTGCCTCCGAACCATGTGTATTTGAATAATGATATGCAGAGGTTGAAAGAGATCCTCAGGCCATGGCATGGTGTTCTCGGGCCATGAAAATGGTGCCTCCGAACGATGACGCCTTTGGATGAGTTGGTGATATTTAAGCCCATGCAGATGCAATACAATGATGGTGACGAGACAGAGCTTAGTCTTGCGAATAAAAGGGCAGAGCTTAGCCCGAAAGGAAAGCGAAATAAATAGTGCTTGAGACAGCGGTTAGTCTCGAATGGTAAATTGGAGGCAGAGCTTAGCCTCGGAAGGCAGAATGGTAGCCTTATGCAATGCAGATGGAGACATTGCTTAGTCTCGGAAGGCAAAATGGTAGCCTTATGCAAATATTCAAATGCAGATGGAGACAACGCTTAGTCTCGGAAGGCAGAATAGTAGCCTTGTGCAAAGATGCAAATGCAGATGGGGACATCGTTTAGTCTCGGAAGGCCGAATGGTAGCCTTATGCAAAGATGCAAATGCAGAGGGAGACAACATTTAGTCTCGGAAGGCAGAATGGTAGCCTTGTACAATGATGTAGATGGAGGTAGAGCTTAACCTCAGAAGGCAAAATGGTAGCCTTATGCAAAGATGCAAATGCAGATGGAGACAACGTTTAGTCTCGGAAGGCAGAATGGTAGCCTTATGCAAAGATGTAGATGGAGGTAGAGCTTAACCTCGGAAGGCAGAATGGTAGCCTTATGCAAAGATGCAAATGCAGATGGAGACAACGTTTAGTCTCGGAAGGCAGAATGGTAGCCTTATGCAATGATGTAGATGGAGGTAGAGCTTAACCTCAGAAGGCAGAATGGTAGCCTTATGTAGGAAATAAAATGCAGATGGAGGTAGAGCTTAACCTCGGAAGGCAGAATGGTAGCCTTATGCAAGAAATAAAATGCAGATGGAGGTAGAGCTTAACCTCGGAAGGCAGAATGGTAGCCTTATGCAGGAAATAAAATGCAGATGGAGGTAGAGCTTAACCTCGGAAGGCAGAATGGTAGCCTTATGCAAAGATGCAAATGCAGATGGAGACAACGTTTAGTCTCGGAAGGCAGAATGGTAGCCTTATGCAATGATGTAGATGGAGGTAGAGCTTAACCTCGGAAGGCAGAATGGTAGCCTTATGCAAGAAATAAAATGACAGTAGGAATTCTTAGCTGGTGATGAATTGCGACATTGTCATTATTGAGAGCATTGTGACTGCGGAGCATTGAGGCATGTGCGAACGTCGGCAAGTGCAGCAGTTTTGAGAGTCGTATTTTGGACAACGTTTGTCCCTTGGGCGGACAATTCGTTTAGGGGTTTTTCAACCTTAGTGCCTGCAACCAAAGAAAGATCGTGAGATCTATAAATGGGGGGGTTAGTTCGTATCCCCGCTGACTTTCCTTGACTTGGTGGGCTCGATCTGATGATACTGTCTGTATTATTGGGGTAGCGTTGCTAAACAAAGTTGTTTAAAAAACAAACATGCATGATTTTGTAACATCATAATGTATAATTTAAAAATAACTTTGGGATGAACTGACGACCGTGACACGGCTCGGGACATTGCAACCTCTCCTGCTACGGAATTTTGAGGGTCCTCCTCAAAATTCTGCCCCAGTTTGATGGGTGAATGTATCTGACTGTTACTCGTGCGGCGATTGGCTGAACTTGCTTCAGAATTCTGCCTCAGTTTCCAATTGCGGGGAAAAATGAAATTTTTATTGAATTGTGACCGAACTCATAGGGGTGCCTACGTATCCCCTCTTAAATGGGAAACATGTCAGGCGTAGTTCAATTTACATCATTGAGAGAGCATAAATATTACACATAGTAGCATTTGACTGCATCTGAATTGATTGGATTTGGCCAGACTTCTCCGTCCATTTCTGCGAGTATAAGTGCTCCTCCTGTCAGTACCCGGTGAACCATGTACGGACCCTGCCAGTTGGGAGAGAACTTCCCTTTGGCTTCGTCGTGATGCGGAAAGATCTTCTTCAGCACCAGTTGCCCTGGTGTGAACTGTCTATGCTTGACTCTCTTGTTGAAGGCTCGGGTCATTCTGTTCTGATAGAGTTGACCATGACAGACTGTATTCATTCTCTTTCCGTCTATGAGGCTTAGTTGCTCATAACGGCTCTTTACCCATTCTGCGTCACTGAGCTCAGCTTCTTGTATAATTGTTAGAGATGGAATCTCAACTTCGGCAGGAATAACAGCCTTAGTACCATAAAATACCATATAGGGAGTTGCCCCTGTTGAGGTGCGAACTGTGGTGCGATATCCCAATAAGGCAAATGATAACTTCTCGCGCCACTGCTTGTGCCTTTCTATCATCTTTCTTAGTATCTTCTTGATTTTTTTTGGCGGCTTCTACAACTCCATTCATCTGAGGTTTGTAAGCTGTGGAATTCTTGTGTTTGATCCTGAAAGTCTCGCACATAGCCTTCATTAGTTCATTGTTGAGATTGGAACCATTCTCGGTGATGATTGACTCAGGAATCCCGAATCGACAAACAATACGGTCACGTACAAAGTCTGCCACGACTTTCTTAGTCACTGCTTTGTAGGATGCTGTTTCGACCCATTTGGTGAAATAGTCGATGGCTACCAGAATGAACCTGTGTCTGTTGGAGGCGGCAGGCTCGATTGGTCCAATAACGTCCATGCCCCAGGCGGCGAATGGCCATGGTGAGCTTGTTGGGTTGAGCTTGTTTGGAGGCATCTTTATCATATCTGTCTGTATCTGACAACGGTGGCATTTCCGGACATACTGAATGCAGTACGTTTCCATAGTCATCCAAAAGTAACTAGCTCATAGTATCTTCTTTGCCAGAACAAAATTGTTCATATGCGGGCCACAGGTCCCAGCATGAATCTCCTCTAGCGGCTTGGATGCTTCCTTTGCGTCGACACAACGTAATAATCCCAAATCGGGAGTCCTCATATAGATTCCTCCCCTATGAAAGAAGTTGTTGCATAGCTTCGAAGTGTGCGTTTCTGAGTGGTTTTCAAGCTCTGGTAATATCCTTTTGCCAAATACTCCTTGATGTCATGAAACCAAGGATTCCCGTCTGCTTCCTCTTCGGCATGGGCACAATAGGTTGGCTGATTATGGATCTTCACGGGAATATGATCAATGAAATTCTTGTCCGGGTGTTGGATCATTGAGGACAAAGTAGCCAATGCATCGGGAAACTCATTCTGGATTCTGGGGACATGCCAAAATTCTATCTTCGTTAACCTCTTTCTTAATTCATGTACGTGGTGCAGATACGACCGTATCTTGGAATAATTGGTAGCCCACTCTCCTTGTACCTGATGTACCAGCAAGTCTGAGTCACCAATCACTAACAGCTCCTCGACGTTCATGTCGATGGTCATGTTGAGCCCTAAGATATAGGCTTCATACTCTGCCATATTATTGGTGCATGGAAGTCTGAGTTTGGCAGATACCGGATAATGCTGACCGATTTCTGATATTAGGAATGCTCCAATGCCAATTCCCCTGAAGTTCGTTGCTCCATCGAAGAACATTCTCCAACCGTCATAGGATTTTGCAATGTCTTCTCCTATGAATGATACCTATTCATCAGGAAAATACATTTTCAGAGGTTCGTATTCTCCATCTACAGGGTTCTCAGCAAGATGGTCTGCCAGTGCTTGTCCTTTGACTGCTTTCTGAGTCACATAGATAATATCAAACTCATTCAGCAGGATTTGCCACTTGGATAGCTTGCCAGTGGGCATGGGCTTCTGAAAGACTTACTTCAATGGATCCATTCTCGATATGAGATACGTTGTGTAGGCACAGAAGTAACGCCTCAAATTTTGAGCTACCCAAGTCAAAGCACAACAAGTGCGTTCCAATAGAGAATATCTGGCCTCGTACGGAGTGAACTTCTTGCTGAGATAATAAATGTCTTGCTCCTTTCTTCCTATTTCATCGTGCTACCCCAGAACGCAGCCAAAAGCTCCATCTAACACTGCAAGGTAGAGTAACAGAGGTCTACTTGGCTCAGGCGGTACCAAGATTGGTGGTGTTGACATGTATTCCTTGATTTTGTCGAAAGCCTTTTGACAATCATCGGTCCACTTTTTTACGGCGTCCTTCTTCAGCATCTTGAAGATCGGCTCACATATAACTGTAGAATGTGCTATGAATCGGCTGATGTAATTAAGTCTCCCCAAGAAACTCATCACATCTTTCTTGTTCCTTGGCGGTGGTAGTTCTTGAATGGCTTTGACCTTCGACGGATCCAATTCTATCCCTCGGCGGCTGACAATGAACCCGAGCAACTTTCCAGCAGCAACCCCGAATGCACACTTCGCGGGGTTCAGCTTCAGATTGTATTTCCGCAACCTTTTGAAGAACTTCCTCAAATCTTCTATGTCGTTAGTGGATTTCCTAGACTTGATAATAACATCATCCACGTATACCTCGATCTCCTTGTGAATCATGTCATGGAAGATGGTGGTCATAACCCTCATGTAGGTGGCCCCTGCATTCTTCAGGCCGAATGGCATCATCTTGTAAAAGTACACCCCCCATGGCGTAATGAAAGCCGTTTTCTTAGCATCTTCCTCATCCATCCAGATCTGATGATAACTAGCGAAGCAATCCACAAATGATTGTAGTTCATGCTTGGCGCAATTGTCAATCAGGATATGTATATTTGGAAAAGGGAAGTCGTCTTTCGGACTAGCCTGGTTGAGATCTCGGTAGTCGATACAGACTCTGACCTTCCCATCCTTCTTTTGTACTGAAACAATGTTGTCTAACCATGTCGGGTACTCAACTACCCTGATAACCTTGGCGTTGATATGCTTGGTGACTTCTTCTTTGATTTTCAAACTCATGTCGGGTTTGAACTTCCTGAGCTTTTGTTTTACCGGTGGACACATTGGATTGGTTGGAAAATTGTGAGCCACAATAGACGCACTTAGACCAATCATGTCGTCATATGACCAGGCAAATATGTCCTCATACTCCTTTAGAAATTCTGTATATTCTTTCTTTTCTGATGGCGACAAATTAATGTTGATTCGTGTTTCCTTTGTGTTTTCTGAATCTCCCAGGTTGATAATTTCAGTCTCGTCCAGGTTGGACTTAGGTCTGCTCTCAAAATTCTCAAATTCTTTGACAATCTCGTCAGGTATGTCATCTTCATCTGAATCCACGTTCGTTTGTTGCGTTGTCTCATTGAATGTCACAGTCATCGGTTCATCAAGACAGGTAATAGTAATGTTGTATAGGTAAAGTAATGAGGGAAAAATAATAGCAATAAATATTGATTCATAAGAAAAATTTAAAAAGGCTTTTGATAAATTGAACAATTGTTTTGAACGTTGAAGATCTTATTGCAGGAATTAAAATGCGAAAAAGGAAATCATTTTGTAAAGAAAAACAATGAATAGCGCTCATTTTAGCCTTGCTACCCCGAGGCTCGTCGGGCTTTGATTGTCCTGACAGTCCAATTCTTGAGGTACGTCCCTCTGCTCACATCTTGTATGGAAGGGCCTTCCTCCCCCTCCTCCTCGAGAATAACACAACAATCCATATCACTGTCCTCCAGAAACAAGTTCCTCATTACTGCAAGTGCTTCTTCTTCGTTTGATCCATAAATAACGTCGGCCTGTTAGAAGGTCTGTTCCAGATGCAGTATTGGTTGCTCCAAAGGGTAATAAGGACCGTGCCATGGTGGCGACCAATTTTTGAATTCTTCCCAAGTGTATTCATATCCCAAACCGAAAGTGGTGTCGTGCTTCTTGAGTTTGATAGGTTTGGAGATCCCCTTAAGGTTCTTGCTGAGCCCTTTACCTGGATCTTACCCTCGCCAATTCATCATACTTGCTATCTTGTTATCCCACCATTTGTATTTTTTGATAGTGTTGACCCGTTCAATGTGGTGGTAAGTTTCTTCGCCTGGCTTTCTTCTTCCTTCAATCACCGGAATAGTCTGGCGACTGTAAATAGGGTTGCTACCGTCACCATGAATAATCACCTCTTGGTGGATCCACTTGAACTTCACTGCCTGATGTAGTGTTGATGCTACGACCCCAGCAACATGGATCCAGGGTCGTCCCAATAACAGATTGTAGGACACTGGCACATCTATCACTTGGAAGTCCACCTCGAACCAGGTTGGCCCCATTTGCAGGCATAGGCTGATCTCACCAATGGTGGACTTCTGAGATCCATAGAAGGCTTTCACGTTGATCTCTCCATCCTTTATATCATGTAGACCTTTACACAAATTCTTGAGCATTATCAGCGGACATATGTTAAGACTGGATCCCCTATCGATCAAGATTCTGGTGATGAAATAATCTTCGTATTGCACAGTGATGTGCAGTGCTTTGTTATGGCCCAACCCTTCAGGAGGCAGTTCGTCCTCATGGAAAGTAATCTTGTGACTCTCCAACACTTGGCCCACCATATTAGCCATTTCTCCACTAGTGATGTTGTTTGGCACATAGGATTCGTTCAACACCTTCAATAAAGCATTCGTGTGCATCTCGGAATTCTGCAGCAAAGAGAGGATGGATATTTGCGCTGGAGTTTTGTTCAGCTGGTTGATGATCGAATACTCCTTGGCCTGTACTTTCCTCCAAAGGTCGTCCGGACCTGTCTCGATAATGGGAGGCCAATTGGAAGCCTGCCTGCTGGGTTCGGCCAGATGTTCCGGGTATAGACTCTACCAGTTCTTGTCATACCCTGGGCTACAACAACTTCTTCAGTCTTGACTTTGCCTTTCCTTCTCGCCTCGGCTGTATAGTCCCATGGTACAAAATTTGTATAGAAGGGTGGCGCGGTCGACATCGCCACTGGAATTGGTGCGGCTATCATTACCTCAAGTGGAACATGTGCCTTGGGTGGCAAGACTGCAACCTCAAATGGTGCGGGTGCATTTGCCGGAGACACGAACTCAACTTCAATCGATACTAGTGTCTTTGCAGGTGACGCTTCTTCAAACTCAAGAGGCAAGGACATATTTACCTCAGCTTCCTCAGACGGTTGAATATGGACTATGATCGGGTTGAGAGTGACTGCAGGTTTCTTTGGATCATCGCCTTCTGCGATCAACCCGATTGATCCCTCGGGGTCCCAGTCATCTTCTATTTCAATCAAGTGGATGCCTCCACCCTTATGGTCCGGAAGAGGATTGTTGCGGACATTTGGAGCGGATTTCTTTGCCACGATGACCTTGTTGTCAATCAGGGATTGTATCTTGTCCTTCAAAGAGCGGCATTCATCGATAGTGTGCCCCTTCATGCGGAGTGGTATGCACAGGACTTGTTTGGGTTGACCCATTGAGAAGGATTCTCAGGGGTTGCAGCAGGGATGAGGGTGACATAATCAGCAACTTTGAGCTTCTCATACAGCTGGTCGATGGGTTCAGCGATGGCGGTATACTGTTTTAGAGGAATGCGATCAAAATTAGGACGAGGTCTAGGGAAGTTTTGACGGGTAGGGGGTGATTGGTAATGAGATGGTTGGGAATTGTAAGTGTTGTAGACAGGAGCGAGTTGTGAGTATATGGGTGAAGCAGGTTGATATGTCGGTGGTGGAGGTGATTGATAAGTTGGTGATGGAGGTGATTGATAAGTGGGTAGTAGAGCTTGGTATGAGGGTGAGGGTGCTTGGTAATTTGGGGTTGGTTGATATATCAGTGGAGGTGTTGGGTAAGTTTGGTAGTTGAGTGGGGATTTGGTTCTTTGTGCAACCGTCACGGCTCCCACGTCTCTTTTCTTAGACACACCACCAGACTGCAAAGACTTGTTTGTAGCTTGCAAGGCTTCAAAATGTGTGACCATACCGCTCTTGATACCTTCTTCAATCCATTCACCTAATTTGATAATGTCGGAGAACTTGTGGTTCTCAATCATCATCAACCTTTCATAGTACTGCGGGTCCACCCCGGACAAAGAACTTGTTCATCTGCTCCTCTTCTAAGGCGGTCCTGACCTTGGCATCTTCGGACCTCCAACGAGTAGCGTACTCGCAAAATGTCTCTGTGGGCTTCTTCTTCAAATTTTGAATATAGAACACGTCTAGTGCGTTCTCTGTGTTGAACCTGAATTTTTCCATAAAGTCAGATGCCATGCTCACCCGATTCGACCATTTCTTGGGATCTTGACCGATGTACCAAGACAACGCATCTCCTTTCAAGCTTCTCATGAACAGCTTCATGCGGTCCTTTCATCCTTCCCTACTCCAACCAGCTTGTCACAATAAGTTCTCAGATGGACCCTTGGATCACGTGTACCATCAAACATTTCAAACATAGGAGGTTTGTATCCCTCGGGCAGTTCGACATCGGGTTGTATACAGAGGTCTTCATAGTTCAACCCTTCGACTCCTTTGATTCCCTCGACGCCTTGAACCCGGTTGGTCAGCTTCCTAAGTTCCTCATCCAAGTTTTTGATAAGCAGGTCCTTTTCGTCAGACTCAGGTGTGTATGTGATAGAGGGAGTGGAGTGTGGCATGGTCTCCACGTAGATGGGATTATTATGGTGGCCTGGCACATGAGTGTGGAAATGGTCATTTGTGGACTTCTGAGGTTCTGGGATAAGCAGTGGAGTGTTATTTGGAGTGTGGAAGACATTGCATTGCGCTGGAAGAGTTTGGTTCTTTGGTGGGGTGTTGTGATAATGAGTTGCGGGATGATTTTGCTGCTTTGGGATATTTTGAGAAGGTGTAGGATTCTGGATGTTGACGTCTAGGACGTTGAGGGAGAATGACAATTTTTCCAGATTCCGAACTTGATCAGGCTCTTTTTGAAACTTTGACAACTTTCGTTCCAGCTGCGACACAGTTTCATTCTGAATCCGAATACCCTGGCCATCAGTGGCCTCAACCTGTTCAACCACATTCTCATTTCTGATGTTGTCTGAATCTTCCATTTTCTTTTTCCCTTTGTTCTTGCCTTTGGGAGGACTAAGAGGAGGAGAGGGTGGAGGCCCCCTGGATCTTGTAAGATAAGATGATGATGCCAGAGTGCACGAACCTTCAGCATTTTGACAGTCTTCAACCCTTTTGAGAAATTTTTCCTCCAGCTCCACTATGCCTCGCTCCAAATACCCTAACCTTTTGTTGGTGCTGATAGCCATATGTTTCCATTCCTCGATCAGTTTCTTGATAGAATCATGTATTTCACGGTGCTCATCCTCACACTCACGGATCCTCTTGCGCAGCTGGTTGTATTTGACTTGTGCCTAGGCCTTTTCATCTATAACCCTGTGGCCCTGAACGAACCATGGCTCGNCAGTGCCACATGTGCTGGGCTTGGCACTTGTGAGGACTATCATCATTTTGGAAGTCAGCTCGAAGATGGCTCATCTTGTCGACCCTGGGTATGACTTGCTTCCTACCCGCTTGCCTCATAACTCGAAGAGGGACATAAGGGTATGTTTCTCTTAGACCAATTAGTATTAGGAACGGTGCATCTATGGAACGGGCGATGAACTCCTCCGTCGGAAACCACTCGAACATCCACTGAACCTGTTCTTCAGTCAGATTATCAAAGAGCTCGACCCATCCTTTGGCATTCTCAGGCTGAGCAAACAATTCGGGGATGTAATTCATTCGCTTTGGATGGTGGAAAGCGATGTGGTCATCCCAAACTCTTCGATGAATTTCTTGTAGATATTCGCCCTTTTGGAGATGTTCCATGAGCCAAAGTTGAAGTAGTAGATTGCAGCCTTCGAAGTGTCTTGCCCCTCGTTGACATTTTTCCAAGGCTCGATATATGTCTGCAATGATCATGGGCACAATGCTGAAGTTTTGCCCACCAATTCCTTCCATTAGTGTCTTGGTTACCATGGCCAGTCTAGTGTGGATTCTCTCCTTCTTTATTGGAAACACAATCAGACCCAAGAAGCAAAACATGAAGACGAATACTCTACGATGGATGTGTCCAAGGGATGTGATGGCAAACTCGTCATGGTAGGTACGATATGATTTGCCGTGACCGTACCTTTCGTACAAGTAGTCAAAAGGGATGTATGACTTCTTTAAGCATACCAGTTCTGCATTCTTCTTCAGACCCATCATTTTGAGGAAACCTTTTCATGTGCGGTTCTCAGGCATTAGCAACCCCGGGGTTTCCCATACTAGGCCAGCCAGTCCTCCTATTTCCTCCAGCAAAGGTGTCATTTCAATGTCCCCAAAGCGGAACACGAGCCTTTCACAATCCCATAACAGGGTAGCAGCCTCTATTATCATGTTGTTAGGCTGATTTCTAGGAGAGATGGTAGATTTCCCAAGTATATTCTGACGAGAGTTTTGTCAATAGAATGTAAATCTTCCCACCAACTTAGCAATCTTGGATGGATATTGGAGACCATGCCGAATCTAGGGACTTCGTGCCTCATTTTTCTGCAAGGAAAACAAGGTTAGGCCCTTACCCCCACCAGATTCGACTATTTAACATCAACAATTAGCATAAAGCATTTAACTCTCCAAATAAATGCATAGAACGTGATGATGTACGTTTGGGTTTAGGGAAACCCAGTGGACTTTTGGATAAGGCAATCTTAAAAGCTATCGTGCGGACCACACTTTAGGCTAGCTAGGTTTGACCATGATGCATGAAATAACATAATGGAGTAAGGTTTCTATGGGGTTTTAGACTGGTACCCACGAGCGGAAAACTCACGGGGGAAAGGCACGGAACCGTTGACTGCACTGGTGATCGACTAGTTTTACCGCAAATAAGCCTTTTCGAATTTAGGACGTAATAATATAGGAAGAGCGCAACCACTCATCAAGTGTTGCTATAGTATTTTGTTTGGCACGAGTGGGTATGAATGTTGAGCATGATTATGCAATAATAAATAAGCATTAAAAATATATTGTCATGTATTTGCACATTAGGAAAATGGTAAATACATCAATTATGATTTAAAGCGGTTACAAAGGAAAACAAAGAAACATGTTAGTTTTGCCTTTTGGAAGGAACAAATATTCGAAAAATAATTAATTGCGCATAGAGGGGGAAAAGGGAAAGGGTGAAAAATATCAATCAAAGCATACTCGGGCAAATTCACAAAGCGGTTTATAATGGTAAAATCCTATAGTCCCTAGCAGAGTCGCCATGATGTCGCGCCCCCTCTTTTCTCGTGGAGATCGGGTTTATGACATTCGGTTGAGATAACTCTTTCCTTTTGGGAAAGGGGTTTGTGTTTTTGAGAGTCGCCACCTAACAATTTTCAAGGTGAGTTAGGACACCAAACGGGTTCATTTACAACTACGTTGTTAACCAGATATAGGGTAAGGACTTGAAATTATCCTAAGGGGAAGGTGTTAGGCACCCCTTCAGGATCCACAACTGTGGTTCCATGCCAAACAACTTTTGTAAATTTAAGCAATTAGAAAATAGGCAATTAATGTTTAAACAAGTAAAGAGTTTTGAAAGACTCATAGTCTAAGCACATGTGTTACAAAAAGTTTTGAAAATACTTAATATTTGAGCAAAGTTTTTTTGAAAGAGTTATGATCTAAACATGCATATAAAGGATAGGGGGAGTCCTAGGTTGTTTGTCATATGGATCACATCAGTACAATACCCAGTAGTCACTCATCAAAGAGGGGCTACACGTGGTATTAGCGCACCGGTCATCATATCCATATCACCCTTTCCCACCCCGTGAAGGTAATTAAAGCGTGTGTTGGTCACGAACTCTATTGCATGATGTTACCCGTCCCTTCCT
Source organism: Nicotiana paniculata (assembly GCA_005239505.1). Classification (NCBI taxonomy): domain Eukaryota; kingdom Viridiplantae; phylum Streptophyta; class Magnoliopsida; order Solanales; family Solanaceae; genus Nicotiana; species Nicotiana paniculata. The sequence continues at coordinate 41,799 of ML350610.1, read as the reverse complement.
ATTAGTCCCGGAGGAAATTAGGACTCCTATCCTAAAGGAGGTGCTAGGCAGACCCTCAGGTTTTAAAGGTGAAAATGCTAAGGCGACAGATAACAAAACAAGTAGGACTACAGATAAAGGGAAAGCAAAAAAAGGCTCAAGTATTCCTCCATACACAGTACACATAAACAACATGTCTCATACACAACTAAGGTCCATATTAATTCAGAATCCTACAGCATGGTATCTAGGTGATTTAAAAATGTCAAAGAAACAAGCCTTTTGTTTCATAACTCAGAGAGGAAGTCTTAATCAGTCTTGCCTACTGATTTTAGCATGCTGACAATTTAAAACTAATCACAAAGGACAGTTCTGGTTTTGTTTCTTTATGGATGATTACCTAAGACTTGCCTAGCCGTGTAGCAGTTATGATGCATATGCAGTTGCTAAAATAGGATCTCTAAATGCACATAGAATCACATCATTATGCACAGTTTCAGGAATAACATAGGTTACAAATTTTAATCGTTGTTTACCTAGAACAGGATCTCTACGTGTATAGCATGATGAGACATGATTGCAATTTTTGTTGTTATTACTGATCCTATGAACATGATTTCTAAGCGAATGCAAGGAGTGATGACATGCTGAAAGAAAAGCAGATTTATGAACCTAAGTGACATGGTATCTAAATGCATGGCATACTTGATTCCTAGACATGGTTACTAGCGCACATATAAAAAATAAACCTGAAAAAACATGATATCTACCCATACATTTTTACTATCCGACCCCATAGTTGTTTATAATTAATTATTACAGACCATGGGATATGAATTGCACAACTGAAATAGAAGAAAAATAAGAAGTTAACTATAGGGAGCCTATATAATAGGCCCAGATCTCCATGTCCTCAATGCCAAGTAATGTTTCACAGCCTTTTCATAATCCGGGCGTGTTAGAGTTCCCTAAGGACCTCAAGGGATCCCGGGCAGTGCTCACACCCAGATTTCATAGCCAAGATAGAGAAATTGCAGCGTGGAAGAGCCAACCTTAATGTGTCAGAGTTCAGAGGGAGCTCATAAGGGTCCCTAAGCAGTCACACATTAATGGGGCAGAACCTAATGATCTAAGAATAGAGTGAGAGTGCTTGACATAGTTTTGAAAAGGTTTTAATAGGAAAATAGTTTGAAAAGAGACTTGTTCGAAATAGTCTTGTAAAATATGAGAGTTGTTTAGTGAAACAGCAAGCAACAGTCCAAACAACACCCAAAATAGGTTCATACACATCCAAAGAACACAGAACCAAGGCAGGTTCAGCAACCACAAACATGGATAATAGGGGTTGGGGACAAATAGGGTACATAGGTGAACATATAACAGGCAAAAGTGCACATAGTTGCAGAATCAAAGGTATTCTAGGGGGATTCTTGGGATTGGGGTATAGCACACACTTCAGGATTAACACAGAACTTAAGGTACAAATTGTTTTGTCAAAGACAAGTCCATACTAAAACCAGTTAAGTACAAAATAGAACAGAGTCATATTGGTAAATGCTTACAAAAGAAAGGGGTATCATATTCATGCTGATTTTAACGGGAAACTGTGGAGGACATACATGCTAAATAGACAAGAATGTAAGCATGTTAACCACAGGTTGCACAACAGAACCAGAGATAGAAATAAACTAGAAACAGGATGAATTGAAGTAATAAAAGAAACATATTGGTTTGGGAACTTGAATTGAAATCAGAACATACCAGTAAAGAAGACAATAAACACAAAGTGGAGGGTAGGAGAGCACAATAGTTAGCCTTGGCTTGCAGCCGACTAACTTAGAATAGTAATAATTAGCACAGAAAGAGAGCATAAAGCTTTTAGTTGTGAGAGAGAGCTTTTGAACTAGTGTGTGTTCGTGTGTTTGTGTTAGTGAAAGACTAGAGTATTTATAGCTTTTCAAAACGAGTAGAAAATAAGGTAACAAGTACTGATTAATCAATCAATATTCTAGAAACAATCACAGACCTGGACTCCCTTTAATTAGGGAGTCCTAGTTCAAATGGTCATACTTGGTGTCACATAAGGAAATAACCAGTCATAAGATAATTATTACTATAATAAGAGTAGTAAGGCATGTAGCAAGCAATTAAGTCTACGTTCATAACACATAATTTGGGAGATTATATGTCAAACAATCAACAACATATTCGTGCACATAAATAGTGTATAGTACAGATTAGTTCTGAAAATTAGTCAGAAGAATCACGGATGGGATTGAAGGTCACAAGGACTCAATGCTAACTAAGGAAAGTATCACACAAACAAGGAAACAATTTGAAAATCAGTACAGAATTCTAAGGAACATACACACAATCATAGATTCAAGGAAAATATTACAGCTTTACGAACAAATGCACAGAATCAGTAGAGAGTATTAGGTAAACAATCATTAAACGAATAATCAGACTTACTAAACAATAGATAGCATGAAAATCAGAGAAACCCTAAGCAAGTAATTGGAGGAATTGTAGAGATTCAGAAACCCTAAACACAAATTAGAGCAAGAAGCATATAACACATAGGACATTCATGAAAGTCCAGAAGGTTCACGAGAAACATACAGATTACCAAACATAGCAAACAAGACGAACTCAAAACCCTAAAAATAGGAGTTTTAACATAATAACTAGGTTAAAAGAGAAGACTTAAAAGAACGTTTAAAATCGTACTGAGAACCATAGGTTAGTACTAAAAATCAGAAGAGAAATCGTTTTGAGAGGGGTTTAAGAAACCCTAGTTTTTAAAGATGAAGAAATCGTTCATAAAACATGAGATTATTGGAAGAAAACATGTGAAAACCTTAAGATACACATAGATCTATTACAGATCTAGAAAGATCAGAAGATCTTAAAGCTAGGGTTTCCAGAGAAAACCGAGAGAAGGGGAAGAAAGCTTAAAATATCACCGACCTTTGGCCGGAAAATGTAGAGATCTTACTCGAACGGCCATAGGTGGACGGAAAATATGGCATGAGACCGGAGATGGGAGTGAAATGCCTCAGGGTCACTTGAGAACCTCCACCGGTGACATAGGTGTGAAGGATGGAGCCATAAGGTCGATGAGAGGTGGAAACTTCATGATTTTCGGCGAGGAGGTGGCTGGAAAGGGGAGAGACATGGATCAAGAGACGAAGGGTATAGAGAGAGGTGAGAGGGTTCATAAAGAGAGACGAGTGAGAAGTGAGACGGGGGAAAATGAGAAGGGGGGGAGGGTAGTCATTTAGGAATTAATATGGTAAGTATTAATGTGGGCCGTTGATTTGAATTAATCAACGACTCAGATCAAAGGGGAATTGGGCCGGGTATATTGGTTAGTTAAGTGGGTAAGGGGTCCGATTGGATTTAGGGTAAAATTTAAATAGAGAGTGGCTAACTATTAAACACCCAATTAAAATTAACTAAAATAATTTACAAAATAGCTGATAATTGTAAAGAATGAAATTGAGGCTTAGTAAATTAAATTACAATAATTAATAATTATTAAAAAATGCAAACGACTAATTATTGGATAAAAATAGTATAAAATATATGATTAGGCTATAATTGCAAAGTTATTGTAATTATAGCCAAAGAGTGCCAATTTGGCTAATTGTGAAATAATTTGGTCTTAGTAGGACCAGAAAGAATATATTAAATCAAGAAATGCTTTTGAAATCATTTATAATGCGATTTTGTAATTGATTATTAGAAATAAAATACTGGATAAATTAAAAATAAATTAATAAAAATATGGAAAATTTGTAGAAAAATACCAATTGTTATGAAAGTCTGTTTTTGAAGGTATATATGCAAATTAAAGATAATTTGAGGAAAAATTGGGTATCAACAACTTCCATCGATTTTCCAATTTGTTCCTCGAACATCCGGTTTACTAGGCGTTGATAAGTGGCACTGGCATTTTTTAATCCGCATGGCATCACGTTGTAGCAATATGTGACGTACTTAGTGATAAGGAGGTTTTTTCCTAATCATTCGGGTTCATCTGTATTTGGTTGTACTCAGAATAGGCGTCAAGAAAACTGAGGATCTCGTGGCCGGCCATGGCATCGATCATACGATCGATGTTGGGCAAAGGGAAAGAGTCCCTGGGACAAGCCTTATTCAAATCTTTATAGTCTACACACATTCTTAATTTGTTCCCTTTCTAGGGACTACCACTACGTTTGCTAACCAATCAGGGTATTTGACCTCCCTAACGGACCCTATTTTAACGAGTTTAGATACCTTGTCCTTGATGAAAAAATGTTTGACCTCGGACTGGGGCCTCCTCTTCTGCTTGATCGAATGGAATTTCGGGTCCAGGGTAAGTTTGTGAGTGGTTATCTATGGTGGGATCCCTGTCATATCAAGATGAGACCAAGAAAAACAATTTATGTTAGCTATAAGAAATTGAATGAATTTTTTTCTTGAGCTCGGGAGTTAACCCCGTGCCCAGGTATACCTTGTGATCAGGTAGATGCTCAATCAATATGATTTTTCCCAACTCATCTACCGTTGATTTAGTGGCATCAGAATCATCGGGGACTATAAAAGATCTGGCGACCCCGTAATCATCGTCCTCGTCAGTCCCCTGCTTATCCGATTGGGTCGTCGCCGGGGTCAGTAATTGCTATTTAGCCTCTTGCTTTGCACCTAAACTTGGTTCCTTCGACGTTGCGAGTTTTGATATCGGAATCACCTCTTAGACTGCAAACATTTCCTTTGCGGCTAGTTGTTCTCCGTAGATCATTTTAATCCCTTCTGGCATTGGGAATTTTAACACTTGGTGAAGAGTCGAGGGCACTGGCCTCATGTTGTGGATCCACGGCCTCCCGAACAAGGCGTTGTACCTTATGTCTCCTTCGATCACATAAAACTTAGCCTCCTGGATGGTCCTGGCGACATTAATGGTAATGTTATCTCCCCCTTAGTGGTTTCACATGCCATGTTGAATCCGTTTAGAACTTGGACTGCAAGTACGATTTGGTCTTGTAGACCAAGATGTTCCACGACTCTCGATCGAATGATGTTGGCCGAGCTACCTGGATCAATTAATAGACACTTAACTTAAGATTTATTTATGAGTACAGATATTACTAGTGCATCATTATGGGGATGCACGATTCCTTCTGCGTCCTCGATGTTGAAAGACAAAGTTCCTTCTGGTATGTAATCTCGAGTCCGATTTTCCCTTGTGATGGATACTTTGGTGCATTTTAACATCGGCCTGTGGGGAACATCGACCCCAACGATGATCATGTCAATGACGTGTTGAGGTTCTGCTGGTTCAGTTTGTTTATCAGAATCCCTATTTCTGAAATGATTCTTGGCTCGGTCGCTCAGGAATTCTCGAAGGTTCCCTTTGTTGAATAATCGGGCTACCTCCTCCCTCAATTGTCGGCAATCCTCTGTTCTGTGGCCGTGAGGGCCATGATATTTGCACATCTGGTTAGGGTCTCTTTGGGCTGGATCGGATTGTAAAGGTCTAGGCCATTTGGGGTCCTTGATGTGTCCGATAGCTGATACGATGGCAGCATCATCAACATTAAAGTTATATTTTGATAACCTTGGTGCTTCCTTAGGCCTGATAGTCCTGTCAAAGCCGTTCTTGCTCATGATACCCCGAGTACTCTGACCTCGATCATTTCTCCTTTCATTTCGCATAGAATTTCGACCGGACCCATTACTTCTTCGATCTCCATTGTACGGCTAGTATCGATCCCTGTTTGACCTCGGTTCATGGTCGATATCTCTCTTGACTCTGTCGATGGATCTGACAGGATAAACGGACCCAGAAGGAGCCCTAAGTTGATCATCTTCGACTCTGATTTTTGATTGATATCTGTTATGCACATCAGCCCAAGTAACATCCGGATACTCTATCAGATTCTGCTTCAACTGTTGTGAAGCCACTGAGCTTCGAACATTGAGTCCTTGGGTGAAAGCTTGAACGACCCAATCATCAGCTACCGGTGGCAGATCCATCCGTTCCATTTTAAACCAGGACACGAATTCTCTAAGCATTTCATTATCCTTCTGTTTTACTTTGAAAAGGTCCAACTTCCAGGTCTCGATCTTGATAGCCCCGGCGTATGCTTTCACGAAAGAATCTGCAAGCATGGAAAACGAGTCAATAGAATTAAGAGGCAAGTTGTGATACCATATCATAGCTCCCTTGACATGATCTCTCCGAATTTCTTCAGCAAGACAGATTCAATCTCATCATCCTCCAAGTCATTCCCTTTGATGGCGCATGTGTAGGAGGTAACATGCTCGTTTGGGTCGGTCGTCCCGTTGTACTTAGGAATCTCAGGCATGTGAAACTTCTTAGGGATCGGCTTGGGAGCCGCACTTGTATGGAAAGGTTTTTGTACGAACTTCTTGGAGTCCATGCCCTTCAATACCGGTGGCGCTCCTGGGATTTGATCAACCCTGGAATTGTAGGTTTCCACCTTCTTATCTTTTGCCTCGATTTTCTTCTCCCCCGAGTCTATCTGTTTTGTTAGTTCTTCGAGCATCTTCATGATTACCGGGTTGGTCTCCGACTCATTCTCATTCGATCTCTCTGAGACCGGTTCATCTCTGTGAACAACTTCCCGGGATGGTTCGGGCTTAATCCTACTTGGCGGGCTGCTCTGGTTCTGGAGTTGGGCTATCGCTGCCTGTTGAGCCTGTAACATTTTGAAGATTACCCGCAAGTTGATTCCACCATATTCGCCTCCGTGTGTGCTTTGTGCAACCGATCGAACATCCCTACGGACGTTGTCTTCAGGGTCGGTGGGCAAATTTGCGTTGATGGCCATATGTGAGCTAACGTTGATATGGTCTGCAAACGGAACTCCGCCGAGGTCGACTGGGGGCACCTCATTTACGGGTGCTACGTTGTCGTTTTCGTCATGGTGGCCGGACTCATTGTCAACATGTAGAGGTGCTGATTGAGAGTTCGACATTTTTAGTTTTAACCTGAAATTAGAGTCACTTCAAAGAACAAGTGTAAAATAATGTGTATTATGAAAATTTGTATCAAATAACCACTATTAGCCTTAGTCCACGATGGGCGCCAAACTGTTTACCCTCAAAATCTGATAACAATTAAATTTGTAAGTGGTTTTAAGGATACGTGAATTAACTTGACACAAAGCGACAAATTAAAATGCAATTGGAATGAACAGTGGTAAAGTAAATTCAAACCGCACGAGTTGAACAGTTACAGACTTGGGAGGTTGACCACCCTTGAACTGGATGAGCCTCGATCAGTATCAGGACACAGATGAAATGAGAGTTTAAAGAGAAAAATAATATATTGCATTGGAATGCATGTTACAATGTGTTTTACAAGTGATCAGACCCCCTTTATATAGCAGGGGAGTCATACTTTAGGTACAATTATATACCGACAATGTCACATCGAGCTTGTTCGGGGTCAGGGTCGATTACGAGATCACAGACTCAATGTTTTCGAGGACGGATTTTCTGATTTCGGATTCTGGCCCAATGGGACCGAGGGTCGATCTCCGGTTCCTCAGGTTACGAGCCCGATTTACCATGTCATAGACGAGCCCGGTTTATACCGCATACACAGTACTACTCCATAAAAATGTTTAGAAGCAAACGAGAGCGAATAAGCCATAGCAATTTAAGAAGTAGGATCCTACGTACATAACATTTCTAGAGGAAAGCTGAACCCACGTTAGAAGTGATCTATCTTATTAGTGTTACACAAGTATATAACAAACAATATCACATGTAAAATACATAAAATTCTTTGACATGCTAAGACATGCAACTTTACATAGTTAAATAAGATCATCAGTCACATATATAGAAAATATATTGGATATCCCTTATTCACAAAACGAGAATTTTATTCTTGCAGCGAGTGATAATCCACAATTAATTCTACAAGCTTATCAATTTCATGTAATATAATAAGGCTAACTAAGTGGATAAAAACACACTCCATCTCTCACTGAAATTTTGGAACGACAGATTAGATTGAACATCATATAATAAGGCAAAAGACCAAAAACAATTCCATTCAGTATAGTGTATCTTAAAACACATTGAAGCTAAGATGAAGGAGATGAATGTTATATCCAGAACTGCAGTCACCTCAAGATCCAATTGGAGTAATCTTCTCACTATTCACTAACGAGGCTAAAGAAAAAGAAAACCAAAAAAGAAGAGGAAGAGTTAAGCACTAGCATTCACCAACTCCTTGGTAGCTGCTGGAACCATTTGCTGGGGCTGCAATTACAAAGAGAAATATTTATTGAACTACACGATTGCAAAAACAGTACAATTTAAGGTTACAAAAGCCTCTACCAAGTTTCTAAGTGATGTTTTATGTAATCTTTCACGTTTGTACATTACAAGTTGCAAGTTAGCACTAGCAGTCGATGAAGATGGTTATGTTGTAGGTTAAAGACTTGAATATGTCACTTCCACTACTTACCGGAGCTAATTCTTCTTCATGCTTTGGAATAAAAGCGGTATCAACTTTTCCATTCTTAAAGTCCTGTTAAGCAACAGACACTAACAAATTTAGTTTCTTCAAGATTTCCTAAGTAAATATGCACGAAAAGAACATGGTAGTCCACCTACCTCGATATCGAGGATGAGCTTATGATATTCTATTGTGGTAGGAACTCCTGTCAAAAAGCAAATGCAAAATTTAGACAGAACAGATATACATAGTATATCATAAGGTAAATGAGACTTCTGTAAACAAATTCAGCCCACTGCATGCAGTATAGAAGCATTCACATCCTATAGAAATGCCAAGACCTTGCCTGTAGCACCTATTAGTTGACTTTTGAGAGAACATGAATCAAAAGAAGATTGATCACAAAGCAAAAGGGCGAAATGAACGACAGGTGATGAGGATCTAAATTATGAAGGTTTCATAGAGGACAGAAATGAGCTGGTGCGCGTACAACCACAAAATACTTGAACTTGACCATGTAAGGTTCATGGTAGAGTAATTCTTTTAAGCTCCCATCCACCGGGTTTTCGTTGATACCACATACCGTTCATCTTCATCCCTTTGGGGTCGTTTGGTACGCGGGATAAGGTAAGATAAGGTAGGATAAAGTGTGGTACTAAATTTATACCGTTGGATAAATTTATACCGTCAACCAAACAAAGTATAAACTTAGTCCCATTTTATCCCACCTTATCCCATCAAACTTGGTATTATTTTATCCCACCTCTCAGGTGGGATAAATAATTCTAGGGATTATAATCCCGAGATAATTTAGTCCGCATTCCAAACAGCCCCTTTGAGTATTAAACAAATACAAATGGGATAATCCCAATTTGGAGTGCTGCGTGGACTTTAAAACTCCCATGGCATACCAACTCTTCTTTCCGGTGCAAATAACAACTCATAAAATTTAGGAAAACCATAGAAGGTTGGTCTTACCAGTAATGATGGTGTCATTAAGTGCTCTTTTCATGCGTTCAATAGCCCTCTCGCGTGTTGGAGCCCATACGATGAGCTGCAATTTTTTTAAATTTTTTTAGGAAAAAAAGATGTTAATTAATAGAAAGAAAATAATAGAACAAGCTGCAATAAAGATAAATCAGCTTTCGAGAGCTGTGTTTTAACTTCAAATAAAGATCTTGATACGAGAAATCATTCCCGCTTTGCACCCTCCACAAAGGAATGTATATTAGTTACATGACCTGTTAGGCATTTCTAAATACCGGTTTATGTTTATATATACTAGTCACCAAAATCTAAGTAGCTCCGACATGGCAGTTTAGGTGCCGCACCTGTGTCATGTACGAGTGTGGGTATGGGATTCGGTACGGATCTGGTAAAACAATTTTGGGTATTTTGACGACGACGGACGGAAAAATTCAAGACGAGATAAAATTTTATTCTCGAAATCAAAACCAAAACTAGGGTAAATTTGAAGAAAATAGCATACGATATCTAGGAAATCAATTCTTTACTTATCTACAACTTGAGAATAAACAAGAAATCCACAAAATTTCTCATAATTTAGAGATATTTTTCTATTTTTATTTTTTTGAATTATTTTTAGCCGGATCCCAGCATCCGTATTCGTACTAAGATCCGTATCACCCAATCTTAGAATTTACATCTCGAAGGATCCGACCTCTAGATCCGCACCCGTGTCGGACACCCGCATCTGTGTCCGAGCAACTTAGACCAAAATAACAAAATCTGTAGCATCGAAAGTTTATCTATTCTGTCTTATAAGAGACATTCCAGCCTGCACTTTGAATTTGCATATTTCCTAAGCCAAAAACTTATTTGGTGATAAATCTAACATGAAAAACACATATTTGCATAAAATTTTCTATTCTACCAATTTGCTTCTAGTTTTAAACCTTCATTTTGTGGTCTAAGAAAAGGAAACATGTGTCCCAACTTCTATATGTCTCTGCTTAACTTTATGACAATTGTACTTGGACAATTGGAAATGGGAAAAGCATTAACATCAGCGATTTAAGAAGAGATCAGTGACCTCCCCACTGTTCCACAGAACATGTCCCAAAAACAATGCAATAGAGGGTCCTTGGAAAATGGGATAGAAAAAGAGAAGAAATCCACCTTTCCTAACAGGGAATCGTAGCTAGGTGGAACCACATAGTCAGGATAAACGTGGCTATCCATACGCACAAATGGACCTCCAGCTGGCAAATATGCAGTGATTCTCCCTATTCATGAAGAAAACAAGCTTCAGTTTCCAGACATATCAGGTTAAATGCAAAAGTAATGTCTATTCTGCTTTGGTATCTGGCTTCCACCAAGTAAAACGAAAAGAGCATAGTCAACAAAGTGCATTATACAGCCATTGAAGTTATAAACGTTATTTTCATAAGCACCGCTCTAAAGCAGACAGTTCTCAATGTAAATTTCAAGAATACAGGAATTTAACAGCACCTTTTCTTGAAATGGTTAAACCGGGGTAAAGTCCACCATAATGGGTAAGGAACACTGGTGACAGAAATCAGGAGTCATCCAACTAAGGATTCTTTTAATGTAATGTACGCCATACTTAAAACGTAAAGTGATTTGCTTGATTGGTATCAGAATGAGGTATGATTCAACTTTAACTTGCAAATAAATAATTTGAGAGAGTTTACATTGAAAGTCATTAGACATGATATAAATGCAAATATTATTCTAGACAGAAACTTCAATAATACCTGGGCCGGGTCTGAAATTTTTGAAAGCATCTTCTGCATTTATACGGCATTCAATTGAATGTCCTCTAAGCACAATATCCTCCTGTAAACAAGAAAACAAAATATAAACAAAAGGAAAGAATTAATCTTAATTCCGTTTTTGGCAATCTTAAAGATATCACCTCTAAAAAAAAACATTTATCATTTCTTCTCCATTTCTTTATCAACGTTATAAAATATAAAGCAATAAAAAGGACCCCTTTTATACATTGCAAAGTTACATTCGTACACCCAATTTACTAAGAATTCAACCATCAAATGGTGGAATCACTTACTTCAAGCAATACAGAATTTTGAATGCACATTTTGATAATGTGCAAGTCCAAAGGCGATTTCTTGATCTTTTTCTTTTGATATTAATTCATTTCCTAAACAGAATTAATTTCAAGAAAAATTGACTCTTCTTTGTTACCTGTTTGTAACGGAGCTTTTCTCCCATAGCCACACGGATCTGTTCCTCTATCAGATCAACAGAGGATATCATTTCTGTCACTGGATGCTCTACCTAGATATTCAGCAAATTGATATATTGCATTATTTGCTAAAACAATATTAAAAGAAAAAGACAGATTACAGTCATTGAACTTGAAACTATCTGCAAAGCCTAAATCCTGAACAGAGCTTCTTTCACCTGAATACGAGTGTTCATTTCCATGAAGTAAAAGGACCCTCTCTCATCCAATAGGAACTCCACGGTACCAACACCAATGTAACCTATGGATGCTGCTGCCGCAACAGCTGCGTCACCCATGGCGTTCCTTAGCTCTGGTGTTAATGCAGGGGAAGGTGCTTCCTCCAGCAACTTCTGGTTCCTTCTCTGAAAAAGAAGACATTTCAAAGGCGCTCAGTTTGTAGGTGGACCCTTTTATGCCACTTGACCTAACAAAAATACTCAAGAAGATAGCTTAACATTGTAATGAATTCCCTAAAATTAAATAAGTCATGAATAAAGACAAGAGTGTCTGACCATTCAACCAACCATGTTTGACAACAAAATGACACAACGTCAATGTAACGGAATTTACAATATGGAAGAACTTCTGATCGTGCAAAATCACAATATATGTCAAAGATAAAAAAATAGATATTTCTATAACATTGTACCTACCTGAATACTGCAATCACGCTCTCCAAAGTGTACAACATTACCATACTTGTCCGCCAAAACCTGCATATAGCATGAAGCTGTGAATCAGCATATATTAAATCATATATTTTAAAGAATATTAACTGCATAATACAATGTCCATATAGTAAAACTAACAATGAGTACCACCTATAAGCAGACAATACATTCAAGCACTAAACCAGAATAACATAATTTTCTGCAAGAGATTGATTAAAGATGAAAGTGCACTTTCTAATGGTGACCTATTTAACATTTATCACACATGTGGGTGCCAAGGGAAAAAAAATCACCATACAGAAAATTCAAATCTGCAAGCTGGATTACAGATAAAACAGAACAAGGATCTCAGGCTAGCCGAAAGTAAAGGAAGAGGAGTAGAAAGGGATCAAGAACCAGAACAAGTTTGTTTGTTCCCTCTTCCACAAATCGATTTGCTCCTGGAGCTCTTAATATCAATACATAAAACCATGACACATACCAACAGATTCTTAATGATATAGACTCTTTTTCTTCTGTTCCCAAGGAACATGATAAAGCTTTAAAACAAGAATCATTTTCATGTACAACTCTTGTATATGTTCCTTCATTACCTAAAGTACCAGTAAAATTCATCAATAGTTAACAATTGTCAAATGTCATCATGTCTAGCACCTACCACTAAATCAGATACAAAAAGACACTGGTAGTGACCTGATTGTGCATCTCTTTGCACGAAAATTCACCACTAGATAGCAACTTTTAAATGTTATGTTTCAAACATATATAGTGTGCATGTGTGTATTGTAGTAGTTGTTCGTGATGGTTACACCAATAGCAAGGTGTTTTTTTGTCCAAGATTTTTTGTCAAATATATATCAGAACTTCAAGTCCCGGTCTATGTTGCGCGGACTCTCCAAAATGCCGCCTCACCCGTGTCGGATCCTCCAAAAATGCACTACTTTTGGAGGATCCGACATGCACCCGAGCACATTCCTGGAAAGTCCGAGCAACATAGGTCCCAGTATAGGAAGATCCATAACTTAGACCTTTATGTGTGTATAAAGCCTGAGATAACAGCTCATGAGCAGTTGTAAGACGTAATGTCCAACATCTATGAGTTGCCAGTAACTCGATACATGAATTTCATTTCTTTCCAAAACAGGTGCTTATTTATTTAAAATATATGTATTCCAGTTCTTCCCAAGAACTCATGTAAAAATTCAATCTCTATGACATCAAATTCTTTCTCTCCTGAGTTAGAAAATTCTTTTGGCTAATGAAGTAAGGCGTAACAATACCTGAAATTCAATGTGCCTAGGATTTTGGACGTACTTCTCCAGATAAACGCCATCATTTCCAAATGCAGCAGCTGCTTCACTTTTAGCTTGCTGAAAGTGACAAAAGACCAAGTATAAGATAAAACTCAGAACTCTGGCTTAAAAGAAATTATGCTTCATGATAGGGGTTGTGAGTTCGCTAGATTATGTATGATCCAGAATCATAAAAGAAAATTCTATGCAAATCACAGCTTATGTAGAAAGAGTTTCCAGTCACATGCATATACATAATATGAAAGATCATGATGCACGGCTGATACAAGATATTATCAAATGCTCATGTACTAATAATAGTAATATCTGAACATAGAAAGTGCAGGAAGAGGCAAAAGTGGCTATGCAACAGCCACATCAGTTTCGCTGACAACAAGGAATAGGGAATACAACTTTCATCTATGTAAGAATTCCAAAATCTCACAGGATGAATCTCCAAAGTCTAAAGAAGTCTTGGTACACTTAGAAGTCAAAAGCAAATGACTAACCTTCAACTATTATGTTTTGAAACTTAAAGATCGACATATGATGCAAAGAGAAGTACCTGTAATAATTTTACAAACTCATCAGGTTTTTTAGCAAGACGCATTCCACGTCCACCACCACCAGCTGTTGCCTTCAAAAAATAAAGGCTTCACATGTTCAGTGATAACTCTTCCAGGCACTCAACAACTCATGTCACTTCATTCCGAGCCAATAGCTTCCTTAATTATGCATCAAACATCCTTTCATTTGTTTCCCTTTATTATATTCTTGAACATAATATTGTTTTTAATAAATTATTCTTGACCAAAATTAAGCATTGCAATACTAAATCAAAGCAGGCTGATAAGAACTAGATATAGCAACAGATTTATGTCTTTGTACCACAGTACTGATATTCATATATGTAAACTTTCATACTAAAAAAATCCTGGATTTGAATATAACATCCAATAGTGAAGCAGTCCAGTAAACTTGTCAAAAGAGCAAAGTAAATGGAGGCTTCCTTGTGTCAAGTTATGAAAATTGTTCCTCTCAAAAATGTAGTTTATTTGGCCTCTTTCTATGCATATACCTTATAAAGTAAGTATATAAAAGTTTGCCCAATTAGTTATGTTCGAAAAATCTTTCATATCAGATAAGGAGCATCCAAATGGGTTGATAAAGGTCTTGGGCTATCCCATTCATCGCCTTAAGGTTTTGGATTCGATGCTCACATTTTTTCCAATGATAACAGAGTCAGACTTACAAAAGTTTGTTTGTAGTACCTTTTTTCTTCGCTCGTACTACAATTCCTCTCCAATCACAACCTAATTGCATAAATTTTCTACCTTCTCCATCTGGTTACGGGTGGTGTGAACAAGGCCCTATAATGAATTCATCGCCATATGGCTAACCTGTGATTAAGCTTCTTTCTCTCAACTAGCCATCAAGTCACTCTGGGCTTCTCAGTCCCAATTCAGACCACAAAACAGTAACTGTACTTCAGCACATCTTAGCCTATTGTTGAGTTAGCATGAATATGACTAACTTTGAGACCGTTCCCCATACTAGAACTCTTACTATTCAGAAGGTAACATGCCAATGATTAGCTGGAAAGCAAAGTGAAATTGCTCAACTAAGTGTTCTAGACCTGTCAAGTTGATAACTTGATCCTCTATTCAAAATTATCATCTAAGAACAGTTTACTCCACCAAGTCCAAATAATGAAGTGTTGAATGAACAGTTCCCATTGTTAGCACAATAACATCCACTAGAAGTAGAATGCAAGAAATGAAGTTACATGACATACACTATTTCAGTGGCTAAAAGCAGCAAAACTATGTAAAGAGACAGGGCTGACAGGTGTAGAACAAACAAGACAATTAGTCTTTTAATGCAGAAAAGTGTTTGAAGAGATAAGTCTAACAAAAGCAGACCCAACAAGCTAATCAGTCTCCAAATGCATAAAATATTTGAAGACAAGTGTTTTGCGTATACTGATATAGTCACTAAATAAGAGGGAAATATAAGACAGCAATAAGTAGATATTTCACAGCACAGAGCATGTGATGTTTCAAACTACTTCAGTTTTGAAAAAGCTACCTTAATCATCACTGGGTAACCAATCTCCTCAGCAAGCCTTACACCTTCCTCAGTGCTCTACAATGGGGATTATAACGATGAAAGTTGAAACAGTAACGGAGATACAAACAAATACAAAAATGCATATGTGCATGTGTATGTTCAAGTGACAGTAAATGACTCAAAAGACTAACACAATGATACCTGTAACAATCCATCACTTCCTGGCACAGTTGGAACACCAGCATTCTTCATTGTATCTCTGGCAGTGGATTTGTCACCCATGACTCTTATACTGTCTGGCTGCAATGTTAAGACAAATCTTTCAAAATGATGTTTCGGCATTTCCTACTGAATATAATGTGGATTACCTACTGATGCCTACAGGTTTAATATAGGTAATAAGATAATGGCATATGCGTAAGAACTTACATTTGGCCCAATAAAGTTGATTCCATGTTCTCTGCACATCTCAACAAAAACTGCATTCTCAGCAAGGAAACCATATCCAGGATGCAACATTGTACATCCACGACTGATAGCAGCAGATAAGACATTTGGGATCACCAAATACCTGTACATGGTAATGGGGATGTAAATGTCATAATTCTTGGAGATGAAAACTATGAAACAAATATCAACCGAAGATAACAAAATACAAGGAATTTAACTTCGTTTTGTCCCATAAGAACAGCAAGTTTGTGATAACTTACGATTGATTGCTTGGTGCTTCACCAATGCAAACAGATTCATCAGCTAGCTTCACATGTAAGGCATCTTTGTCTATGGTCGAATAAACAGCAACACAAGGAATTCCCATCTCATGGGCAGTTCGAATCACACGAACAGCAATCTCTCCTCGATTTGCCACCAGAATCTTCTCGGTGCGACATGTTGCAGCAAGAGCACCACCACGTTTGCTAGATTTAGTACTAACTCTATATGCTTGAGCTCTCTGCCGCGGAAAGTTTATCCTGTTTCCTGCCATAAAGCTACATTGCGAGCTCCTAATACCATTCGTTCTCCCCAGAAATAAACCCTATAATAAAGATGGAACCCAAAGATTACGTAGCTAACCATGACAAGAATTTGACAAGAAACCAAAGTTTAAGGTTATTTATAGCATCAAGATCATTTTTTGCGGGCCAGAAAGGAGCAAAAAAGCAGCATATATTTCAACTCAGTTAGAAACAACTACTCGCATCAACAAAATGCACCATAATATTCCCTCTCTGTGACTCTCACCTTGAGAGTGTGGGCGAGAACGAGTACATGTTGAGAGAAAGAGAACAAATGTGCTGACATAAAAGATTCGAAACAAAGTGAAAAGCAAATACTTCCTACAGACCTACTTCTCCTTTTATATAATGATGGTTCATATAGTTTAAGAGAAAAGAAGCACCTTTGAGATATTTATTTATTACGTATTAAAGAGCTTAAGTTCTTTGCACTAACGGCGTATTAAAATGACCAACAACAATATGTAACTCTTCATATTAATAACCTGGAAAATAGACCGATAGTGTAAAAATTTCTTTACGCCTGTCCGTGCACAAAACTTAAATCCATGATTAAATATCAAAGGTGTTTTCAGTATCTAGTGGTATTCAACATCTCATGTTAATTCCCTATATCCTTAATGGTAAAGTAGGATAAATTAAAGAGATTCCAAAAATATATAACAAAAAAAGAGTCTCAATCTTTATAAAATGGACCAAAAAGGTTGTGTCATATAAAATGGAAATGCACCAAGAGGGATTAACAAACATTATATAGCGATATAAAATTGGACTTACGGGAGTAGAGCGAAGAGCAGATTTGCCACAAACGCTAGTCATGGCTGCAGAGTCCATTTTCCCGATCAATGTAATCTAATTCCTGTGCTCCTGCCAAGAACTGAAAGAGCAAAAATACACAAATCTTTTGAACATTGATTCAACACCCACAAAGAATAACACAATGCAAACCAAGAAATGCAGAAAACATACAGTTTTAAAGATGTAATTAGCTTAATCAGTACCTATTTACTTTAACAGAGAGAAAGAGAGAGGGCGGAGCTAGAAATGGAAGAAGCAGAGAATGGGTATGAAAAGACGAGGTGGGTAATGGGGTAGATTTGAAGGGGGTGGGGGAAGTGAAGAAAAGTTTGATGTCGATGAAAACAAGAAAGCAGACTGATTATTGAGTGTCTTCACAAGATTGAATGGTCCGCCATTTGGGGCTTCCAATGCTGAGGTGTCTTCAATTGTTGTTGATCAGATGTATGATTTGGTCCCCAGAGTTTAAAGATTGTTGTTATCGCATCCATGAGAAAACTATCACTTCGTACGGATTCTAACAGTTTTTCCTTAGCTGTAATTTTCTAAATTCTTTTTAAATAGTTTGAACTTTTAATTCTATTAATTTATACAGTACTTTTCATATTAATTTTTTAATATATAAATTTTATTTGAAAAGGCTTAAAGGGTCTATACTTAAATGCACATAAATTGAGACGGACAAGTTTTAAAAAGTTTTTGACTACAAATTAAACTTCTCTTAACTTTATAAGCTTCTAAGCTTCATTTTCGGCTAGATTTGATTTGTTCGGAGGCCGATTCAAGAGGCTAGAATTTTTTGGGCTATTGATTCTCGCGCTTTGAACTAAGTATCTTGCCTAGGTTTGGCTTGAAGGTATTTTCCCATAAACGACGACGTTTGCTAAATGTTGGGGGTGACGTGTATGCAAGATGACGAGCATATATGTGTGCACCGTATTTATTCATGACCATGGTAGATTCTAGGCTCTTATATGCCTTGTTTAGCTATATTGATAACGTGTTTTCCTGCACTTGTTGACTATGTGAGCTATTATTCATGTTAGAAATCATGTTTAGGCCATTGCTTTTCTATTTGAGACATGATAGAGTTATTTTTGTTATGTTAAGCTATTTGTCTTATCCGTAGTCCTATTCCTCGGTCATGATATTATATCCGTATGTTATATCTCCATCTATGTGCATCCTTTATGTGTTATCTCATATGTTGTTGATGTCCTTATTTGTGTGACAGGGGTTTGAGCTGAATTATGGCATGTTATCATACTCTATGCGGTGTTTTATTTATGATACGATTAGAGGTTGGCATATTGAGACTTAAGGAGATTTCTGACTGATCTTGGGCCATAGAGTCGTGTTGGTATTGATAGTGAGGTGGCGCATGCACCATGCCCCATATTGGGTTTACTAGCATTGCTAGTAAGGTGATGCGTGTGCCAGGCCCATTTGGGCTGACTTATATTGGTCGTTGACTTAGATCCGATCAGCGTTTGGGTTAGGATCCGTCCCTTCGGATTCAGGTGTTGGTGCAGGCATAAAAGAATGTGTGATGAGGGACTTATGTCAGGCACTCATATAATGTTGAATGTGCGTGTGTGATGTTTGAGGGGTACTTGTGCCAGGTAATATATACGTACTGAGATTGTGTTTACTTAATGATTAAATCGTGATATTATCGATTTGGCATGAATACTTGTCATGTAGACATAATGTTGCATTTTTTTCATGCTATTTGATATTTGATGTCTTTAAAATTGACACCTTAAACTGATTTATTTGGAAAGCATTCTTATTTTCCTCTTATTATGAGTGAGTTGAACTTGATATTCTTGAGCTGCTTTTTCTGTTAATGTTATTATCGATGTTGGTTGTTGAAAGTGAATAGCGGACTTTTCTAATCTCATCACTATTTTCAAACCGAGTTGGATTTGCTACTTATTGAGTACATAACATCGGTTGTACTCATACTATACTCTGTACTTTATGTGCAAATTTAGGAGCTAGACCAGTTAGGCATTGTGAGCGATGTGGTGAAGTGTTGTTGAGACCAAGGTAGAGTTGTTTCCTAATCGCATTCCCTGGCTTCTCTTCCTATCTTATATTACTGTTCAGTATTTCAGACAATGACAATATTGAAATTTTATTCAAACTTTGTATTCAGTACTCTATAGAGCTCATGAATTCGGTGACACCATATTTTGGGTGCTTTCAGTTGTGTTGTCAATATGATTTCATTTATTTATGTTATTCTGTTATTTAGATTATTTGTTTGTCATTCTTGAAATTTATTTCACATATTTATTGTTGGCTTACCAAGCAAGCGATGTTATACGTTATCACGACTTCGATGAGATTTTGGGTCGTGGCAAGTTTAATCTTATTTAAAAAGGTTTAGCTGTTTCAAAAAGGGTTGACTCTTTCACATAAATTGAGACGAACAAGTAATAAATCAGAATTTCTTTTGGGATTGTCCTTTTAGGTCCTATTTCAATTTTTAGGGATCAAAAGTGCTAGTTTTCTAATTTCAGTTGAATAAGACTAATTGCTTGGTATATTGCATCGCAAGGTGTAAGCCTAGTGAGGAGGTAAATTTTGTTGTATTTGAAAGATATTTCTATACATTCATATATTTTTTTTGTTCGTTGTACCAAAATATATATTTATGACGATGAGGAGTTGTTTTAAATTTGATAATGCTGTAAAAAAAAGTGAGCGAAAAAATTATGATAACTATGCTAGAGGTATACATTTACAAAAGAAGTGGTCATACAAGTGAATTTATGTTTTAGTTACTAGACAATCAACATTGAAATTACAGTCAGTTGCTAACAAAAATGTTAAACAATTGAGGAAAATGTTAACCATTTGTCCCAAAATAGGTACTTAATTTGAGCACGAATTATGTAGGACTATTCACCAATATCTTTACTATGTAATGTACATGTGAAGGACTGTAAAAGTCTTATTAACCTGAAATTTTTTCACTTAAAATTCTTATAAACTCTTTAGCATACCAAACTTAGAAAAATAAAGTTTCTTTTTTAAATGCCAAAGAGGGAGGCTATCTTGAGAAACCCCGTACAAAGAGCTTAGTGTTAAATATTAGGAACCATTACCCTAAAATAACATATAAAGTTCTATTTTATCTAGTTCACTTACTAGATAGATGTTGTATCCATCGAATATGATTCACTTTCAAGATGCCTTGTTGGTGAAATAGCAAACACAAGAGACTTACAATCTTGCGCTAAACAGCGTGGAGGCTCGAGTCCATTGGGTAGATAAGACTTATAATAAGAAAGTATTCATTTAATATGTAGAAAGTGATAAATACGAAACCCTTTCCCTTTCTTGTATTTTATCAATCATATGAAGAAAAAAAAAGAATTAAATTTTACTCATATTAATCTTTTTATATCCATTTTATATAAAAATTGAATTTGTTATTTGGTTTATGTTTGTTTCTCTTCTATTATTCTTTCTTATCTATCTATTTATTTAGTTATTTACGAGAGCAATTATGAATTGGAGGTTGATTTAGGGCTAGCGTTTGAATCTAGTATGACAAAGCTTTGAGGCGCTCAATAGAATAAGTTTCTTCTTAAGTGGATCCCTTTTGTTCGTGTTTAATTCCCTTTATTTTGAAAAGTAATATATATTTCTACATCTATTTCATCAACACATAAAATGTTGATAATTCCGGTGCACATACGTAGTGCACGTAATTAGAAACTAGTGATTAGTAATATCCTAACCGAAGCTCCTTATGTAAGGAGTTTGAGTTGACCTATACTATAATATGAAATCATTCTTCACACTTAATAAGTTTGTTTTCCAGCAATAATGCAAAATATTTTGCCAAGCATGGAAGGAATTGGTCCTCTGATTTGGTTAGCATCCAAGTTGTACACCTTCAGTTTTTCTCAACATGCCAATCTACTATTTTCATCACCATATTTTCTTATGAAGTCCTACATATCAACAGTATATAATATTAAAATCTAAAAAATTCAAAAGATAAAAGCTAATTCAAAAGATAGAAGCTAATTCCCTTAATCCTTCCTTTGAAAATAGCAATAGTTTCACAAAGAAGAAATTACGCGCAAGCGGTTGAAAGGAAGTTTATGTGAGAAGCACCGGAATTATTACTGCAAAATTACAAAGAAGGTCTAATAAATTGTATTCCACTAAAAAGATTAATAACCTAATTAGATTCAACTTTGCTAAAAATAATTTTAGCTCTCTAACAAGGGAAAGGTAATAGTCATAACTCATAATCACCAACTAAATTTATTTATGTATGGGTCAAAATCCGGTTAAGGAAATTCGGTAAGAAGAGGTGATCAAGTGTGAGAACTTCGGCTCATCATGGGCGACTAGGTTGAGGTCGATCAGGGCTTAACAATATGGAGCCGCCGAGCAATCCATTAAGGCCGAGGTCGAGCAGTAGGAACATGAATAACGGCTAGTATAGTTTTGGAATTTTCAAAGTGAATATTCTATTGAATATTCCCTCTGCTGTGCTTTTTTAGGTTATTTTTGGAATATCCCATATAAATAGTAGAAGAAAGAGTTCAAAAAGGGGGCAAGATTCATTCTGATAAGAACTCTTATGAAAAGTTGACTCAAGAAAGACAATATAGAAATATCATCTTTCCACAGTGATTCGTTTGGTTGTTTGCTCCACTTTTTCTCATCAGATCCGAGAAAACCTCATATATTCTCATATACATTTGTCTTACATTGTTGTCAGAAGGAAGAATCATCCACCTCATTCAATATTTGAGTGAATCATTCCTTCTATTTACATTTATTGTCATTTATTATAGTTATTGCTCATCATTGTTCCACTTTCGGTTCATAACAACATCATTTAATACCATTTGTATTAAATCGGTTCTGACATTGTTTGGCATTTTTATACAAGCATGTGTTGGATCAAGAACTTATTATATTTAACTAGGATTCACCCATTACCTTTTTATTTAATTAGTTTAACAAAAAGTTTCAGAATTTTTGGTTAAACAATTTGGCGCCGTTTGTGGGGAATTTTCTAGTCAAAGTCATAGTTTTTCTAGATCTAAAAAAAATAAAAATAAACGAACAACATCAAAACACAAAAACTCCTTTTTCCTACTTGCACAGTCTAACATGGCAGGTAATGGAGAAGAAAGATTGAAGGCAGTGGCAGGCCTTACTACTAACCTTCTAAACACCATCAATGAAGTTGATGGAGCAGACGAGGAGAATGTGACACCAAACGCCTCCCCTAGGCGAAGCGGTTCACCCATCCCTCATGGCAGCGTTACCACCTCCCATGGGAAAGAAGCCTCTATATCCACAATGGAAAAAGCACCACCAGCAGTCTAAAAGCTACTAGTAGCATGGCTAACGAGCACGCTGACCAGCATACTCGACAAACCTGCCCAAAGGGCGAGCAGAGAGGATGCACGAGTCGACATCACAATGACTACCAATGAGCAATGCGTCCCTCCCCTTCAACAAGTATCTTTCACACCGTTAATGATGCAGGTAACGACATCCTCACATCAATCCTAAGAAAAATGGAGAAAATGGAGAACGAGAACAAGCGCTTCGCGACCAAATGAGGGAGCACCAAGAAAGGGTAGACAAGATACCAGGCGTCCCAAAGCTCTTACAAAAATGGGATGTCGACCGGTTCGTGGAACAACCGTACAGCGACGAGGCCGAACCACATGCTATACTAAAACATTCAAGATGTCGACATACTTGAAAATATATGATGGCACAACGGACCCTGAGGATCACGTCACCCACTATGTCACTGCAGTAAAGGGCAACGACCTCGTCAAAGAACAAGTATCATCCATACTGCTGAAAATTTTTGGTGAAACCTTAACCAGGGGAGCGCTGACGTGGTACTCACAACTGCCAGTGTGTTCCATAGAAACATTTGAGGAAATGGCCGACAAGTTCGTCACCGCACATGTCGGGGCCAAGAAAGCAGAGGCGAGAGTGAACAATATACTCGCCATTAAACAATCACCTGGCGAAGGACTCAAGGACTTCCTTGCCCGATTCAACCGCGTTAGAATGACTCTCCCAAATGTATCAGAAGGAATGGCGGTAGCAGCGTTCCAACATGGGCATAAAAAGGATTATATCGGCCATAAACTCCAAGAACCAGGTAGATTCCATCAATTTTTAACTGACAACGCAGACTTGTTTCCCTTCTCTCATGTAGATATACCGGGCATCCCAAAGGAAATAGCAACACACAAATTGAACGTTGACCCACTCTACCCCCCGGTACGACAAGTTAGAAAAAAATTCAACGCCGCAATAAATGATGCCGCCTGCGAAGAGGTGAAAAAATTACTGAAAAATAGCTCTTTCAGGAGTCAAAATATCCCCAATGGGTTGCCAACGTGGTCATGGTAAAAAAGAAAAATGGGAAATGGCGAATGTGCGTAGAATTCACAGATCTGAACAAGGCATGCCCGAAAGACTCATTTCCACTGCCTTACATTGACCAGATCATCGACGCAACAACAGGGCATGAGCTGTTAAGTTTCCTGGACGCCTATTCGGGTTATAACCAGCTCCTCATGGAGGAGGAGGACCAGGAAAAACTATCTTTATCACCCACCAAGGGACGTACTGCTACAGAGTTATGCCGTTCAGATTGAAAAACGTAGGGGCGACATATCAGAGGCTAGTAACAAAAATGTTCAAAGAACAGCTCGGAAAAACCATGAAAGTATATATATATGACATGTTGGTCAAGTCGAAAAGAAAGGAAGACCATATCGACCATTTGAGGTAAGCCTTCGACATACTCAGGCGATACAACATGAAATTGATCCCCGAAAGATGCGCCTTCGACGTAACCTCAGGAAAGTTCCTCGGCTTCTTAGTGTCGCAAAGAGGGATCGAGGTTAACCCCGACCAAATCAAGGTTATAGAGGGAATACCAGAAAAATTGACCAGCAAGAAGCAGGTGTAGAAGTTGACCGGCCGTATAGTCGCCCTATCGAGGTTCATTTCACGATCCTCAGATAGATGCCACAAATTCTTCGATGTGCTCAAAAAGGACAATGGACTCCAATGGAATTCTGAGTGCGTCAACACCCTGAGAGAACTAAAGGCGTACTTATCTTCGCCCCCGCTGCTTGCTAAGGCAGAACTCAGAGAGCGCCTCCTAATCTACCTGCCTGTGTCCGACGTTGTAGTAAGCGCAGTCCTAGTCTGAGAATATAAAGGTACGCAATCTCCAATATACTACATTAGCAAGACCTTGGTCGACGCTGAAACGAGGTACCCCCACCTCGAAAAACTAGCATTAGCTTTAGTCGTAGCTTCACTAAAGCTTAGACCTTATTTATAGTGCCACCCCATCTCGGTCATCACGACCTTTCCTCTAAGGAGTATCCTACACAAGCCCGAGCTGTCGAGTAGGTTGGCCAAATGGTCCATCAAATTAAGTGAACACGATATAACCTATCAGCTGCGAACAACGATAAAGTCGCAAGTAGTTGCCGACTTCGTCACCCACTTCAACGCTAAAATAATGCCCGAAGTCAAAAGGAATCCGCTAGTGCTCCCCCTAAGACACACGACCTATGGATCCTGTACACTGGTGGCGCCTCCAACGCGTCAGGCTCTGGACTGGGACTTGTACTCAAGGTTCTGATAAGCGAGATAATTCGTCAGTCCATACGGTGTCCCAATATGACTAACAATGAGGTCGAATATGAGGTCGTGATTGCAGGACTAAAACTGGCCCTCAAATACGGAGCACGACGGGTAATCCTTCGATGTGACTCACAACTCGTCGTCAATCAAGTCACAGGGACTTTCCAAGTTAAGGAACAAAGGCTACAGAAATACCAGGCCGAGATCTGCAAGTTACTGCCCGAGTTCGACGAATGTCAGCTCGACCAAATACCTCGAGCGTAGAATGTCGAGGCAGACGACCTCGCCAAATTGGCGGCAGCTACTAAAAGCATAAACAGAAAAGAGAATGTGGTCACACTCCTCCACTCGACCATCGACCAAATTGAGGTACGCAATATTACCCTAACTTGGGACGGGTGCAATCATATTATCACCTACCTGCAGGATGGCGTGCTCCCATACGTCAAAATAGAAGCCAAAAAGCTTCTAATGCAAGCAACCAGGTATAGCATCATCAACAACGACATGTACAAAAGGACGTATGGCGGCCCTTTAGAAAAATGTTTCGGACCAAACCATACACGACGCGTCCTAGAAGAGGTCCACGAGGATCACTGCGGGGCTCAAACCGGCAATCGAGCCCTAGTCAGATATCTCATACGAGCAGGCTACTAATGGCCCACAATGAAAAAAGAAGCATCTGATTTCGTTAAAAAATGTGAACCATGCCAAAAGTACGCCCCCATGATCCACCAAGCGGGCGAGCACCTCCACTCAGTCACCTCTCCCTGGACCTTCATCAAATGGGGAATGGATATCGTCGTCCTTTCAGCAGGACGAGGTAATGTACGATTTTTTTTGGTTTTAACTAACTATTTTTCTAAATGGGTGGAAGCAGGTGCATTCGCCTAAATACGCGAATAAGAAGTGATCACCTTTATATGGAGGAACGTATGTCTCTTTGGCATCCCCAAAGAAATCAATGTGACAACAGACCCCAATTCACAGGGAAAAAGGTCGGTGAGTTCTTCGAAAAATGGCACATCAAAAGAATACTCTCCACGCCATATCACCCTGCTGGCAACAGACAAGCTGAATCCTCCAACAAAACGATATTGAATATCATGAAAAAGAAACTCGAAAACGTTAAGGGACTGTGGCCAGAGGTGCTGCCAGAAGTGTTGTGGGCATATCGCACCACGCCAAAGACAAGCACGAGGGAAACTCCCTACTCACTAGTCTATGGGACTAATGTAGTGGTCGGATAACCAAGTTTAAGATATTCAAATAAGAGCGGGCCAAGCAACGATGAACGCAGAAGGAAAGACCTCGAGGCCGAAGAACGAAGAGACATGGATTACATAATAATGGTAGCCCAAAAACAACAGGCAGAGCGATACTACAACAAAAAATCCAAGGTCAGGCCACTCATAGTCGGGGACTATGTACTCAAGGACAAAACACAGGCAAGCACGGATCCAAGGGAAGGAAAATCGGGGACCAATTGGGACGGCCTATACAAATCACGGCGGCAGTAAGCAAAGGGTCGTTCCAACTAGAAACAATGGAGGGAAAATTACTACCAAACAATTGGAATGTCGCCTATCTCAAATACTTCAACTTCTAAGGATAGACGTCCTCCAAGTAGTACTCTTTTTCCCTCACCCGAGTTTTGTCCCAATTAGGTTTTCTCGGGAAGGTTTTTAATGAGGCGACGAGGAGGGCATCTCGAATTTAAGTATAATTTCATTGCTCGACCTCTCAACTACTTCTCCAGGTCGACCGATGAAGGGACTAAATAGATTGGGACTTCTCCGATGTATGTACGAACATATTAAGAACATGTAAACTTCTCCAATGAGTTTATAAACAAAGCGAAATAAGCAAACACATGATGTTCACATGTCTCCACAAAGTTTACACATTACGCCAATCCAGAAAATAACATTCGACCTCGTTTGAATCATTTTTAAAGTCAACATTCGACCTCGCTCGAATCGGCTTACATTCGACCTCGTTCGAATCATTTTAAAGTCAACATTCAACCTTGCTCGAATCAACTTACATTCGACTTTGTTCGAATCATTTTAAATTCAACATTCAACCTCGCTCGAATCGACTTACATTTGACCTCGTTCAAATCATTTTAAAGTCCACATTCGACCTTGCTCGAATCGACTTACATTCGACCTCATTAGAATCATTTTAAAGTCCACATTCGACCTTGCTCGAATCATTTTAAAGTCTACATTTGACCTTGCTCGAATCAACTTACATTCCACCTCGTTCGAATCATTTTAAAGTCAACATTCGAACTTGCTCGAATCAACTTACATTCGACCTCGTTCGAATCATTTTAAAGTCTACATTCGACCTCGTTCGAATTATTTTAAAGTCAACATTCGACCTTGCTCGAATCAACTTACATTCGACCTCATTCGAATCATTTTAAAGTCAACATTCGACCTCATTCGAATCAATTTTAAAGTCGTCATTCGACCTCTCTCAAATCGACTTACATTCGACCTCCCTCGAATTGATTCATATTCGACCCCGCTCAAATAATTAAGACACTTGCATACAACTTGGCTCGAACTAATTAAGTAATGATTCGATCTCGCACGAGCTCAACTTACAGTCGGCCTAATTGAAATTGAAATCAAAGCAGTCAATTGAGGAAAATGTTCAAAGAAAAAGTAAGAAACTCAGAAACGGACATCAAAAGTATCATCATTCCAAAAGATATCTTACAAGGGCCAAACAGATGCCTGCAAAACAAAAAAGGGAAAAAGAGAGAACAAAAGTACAAATCAAGTACGCTACTCGGTAGCATCACCCCCATCTCCATCATCACCACACTCGCCATTGGAATATTCATCATCATACCAAGCACCTGGCTCGAGCCCATCTAAATATCTTCATCATCACTCCNCCCCCCCCCCCCCCCCAGGCGACCGGGATCGTAGCCACAAACATCCCGAGCTGCACGTGCCTTAACACGAGCGTCCTCAAATTCCACCTCAGAAGCTATTATGTCCGTCATCAAGCCCCTGAATATGTCTAGATGAGCCTCAGCATGAACCCACTTCTCGTACAAAAATCCCGTGGAACTTTGGGATAAGTGGAAGCATGGGAAGAAGACGGTTGAGACAGTTTTTGCGCCTTCTCGATCTTGAGGACGACAATCTGCTCGTTCAGGTCCAAAACCCCTGTCTCTAGGCCGCCGATCCGTTCTTCGAGTCTCGCCTCCGTAAGCGCATACGTATCCACTTCATTTTCTTGCTCATATTTGAGACACAGATGGAACCCGCTAACGCCACCGCCTCTGCCACAACCGTCGTCCTGGCTTTGGCTTTATCCAACTCCGCCGCTTTTATGGACAACTTGTCACTCAAGTCGTTGGCTCTAGCTTCACTCTGTTAGAGCTCGGTCTGCAAGGATGCCACCTGAGCCTGAAGGTCGACACACTCTACCATAACCCCCTTGCTCACCTCAAGTTCGTCCTCTTTGGCCTCAATGTTCCTTCGAGCTTGCTACACTTGCCGATGGCTCTCATAACCTCATCGTCCTTATGCTTCAGCTCATCATCATCCTGTTTCAGCTCGTCCCAGAGAGACTGGAACTGACCATCCTCGCTGAGTATGCTGCTCAATGCACAGTGCTTGGTACGATACTCCCTATACTTGGACTCCGTTCTTTTGTAGAGAGCCTTCTTCTTCTCTTCTCGACGGGCGCACTCGATCTCCAGAATGAGAGTCTAATAAGCAGGTAGAAAATAGTCACCAAAGACGAGCAAGGTAAATAAAGGAAAAGGATAAGAAAACACCAAAAAGACAAGAAACTTACTCACAGGGCCATCTCGGAGATGCCTAACGACAGGTCGACGTCCTTAAATGTCTGCAAGGTCCTGTTCTCGGCACCCGTGCAGAGGAGAATCAAAGTTGGGACCACGCTCTCTGAGTTAACTAACAAATTGTAGTACAAGGGGATGATAATGTTTCGGGTAGATCCCTCTGTTCTCACCTCTACCCGAGTGAACCCCTAGTCGAACGTCCGCACCTCCTCAGGGTCTATGTCAGATCCCGACCCATCATCATCCCCGACAACAATCTTTTCTCTCCCTTCAGCGGATGAGGATGCGACCTCCGCTACCCCTGACCGCGCTTCTTCCATGGCGACCTTCACTACCTCTGATGGTCTCCCTTCCACGACGACCTCTAGCGGGGGAACAGTCTCCGCAATTAAAGGACGCGCAGACTCCACGCCTAAAACAACTTCACTCTCAGGTGCAACCACACCGCCAATCTCCACTCTACACCTTTTCAGCGGAGCCACTTCCTCCTTACCTGGTGAAGACTCGTCTACTAAATGCAGTACCGGGGAGGTCAGAGTCTCCGTTGGTGGAGCAGCCGCCCGATGGTCGAGTCCACGTAAAGCCGAAGTCTAAGAGGAAGTATACCGCACAGACTCAGTTAGCACGAACTTCAACCCGGTCGAGGCAACCGCTTGTCAAAATGCGAGAGCGGGAGCCTTCTCCTTTTTCGAAGTCCTCCGACCTAACACCAAAGGGAAAACTGTAAGTAAAAGAAAAAGGGGACCGTAATGAGGTCGAAGTAATTAAAGAACGAAACCTAACTTACCGGTCGAGGGCTTGGGTCCGAATTTCTTGTTGAAAGACGCCCAGTCGCGTATTCCTACTGTGTGGGGAAAGACTTGGGCCACCCAATCACAGATATCGGTGACCAAAGAAGGGGGATGTTTCTCGGCTACACGAAAGGAAAAGAAAACGATTAATCCACAAAATAGGTAAAAAGGGGAAAGAACGTACTGCAAATCAACGAGAGCACTTACGAGCAAAATTCCACTACTCGAGAAACCCATTGGGGCTCACCACCACGTGCTCGATTTTGACAAAAAAGAAGTTAAACCAAAACCGACAATTCGCCTTATCGTCCATTCCTACCACCAGCCCCCTGGTCCCACTGTGGCGAAGATGTATCATTGTTCCCCTATGGAAGCTTGGCGCGAAAAGATGCAAAAAATGGCGGATAGAGAGTTCACAACTGGCCAGCTCTGCAAACTTTGTCAGCATGAGGAAAAGCTTGTAAATGTAGGGGGAAAGTTGGGCTGGGTAGACGTCATAGTAACGGCCGAATTCCTCTGCCAACGGAGGAAGAGGGAGAGAGTAACCCACTTGGAATGGGTAGGTTTAAAACGCGCAGTACCTGGGCCGGCGTACGTAAGGAGGGATGTTATATTTGGCCTGAGTGCGGCTATATGTTTTGCCTCCATCTCGGACTTCACGAGCTCGGGGTCATGCGCAAGTTCCTTCGAAAAATCAGACCTGGAGCCTGGGTTATGCAGAATGATCTTTTCCACAGTGGGGAAGCTTTCATCCTTCATAGCAATGGCCTCCCCTCTACCAGAAGGCATAACTACTGATAGCGAAGTTGGATCTGAGATCACCTCAGGTTTAGGAGTTATGCTAGTCATCTTTTGCTAGTATGTATACGGTGGAGCCGAAAGTGTAGAAGAAATGGTGATGACGGAAGCTGCAGGAAATATGAACGCAAGAAGAAGGAGAAGAAACGATGGGCAAGATTGAAGAATCAGAAAGGGTAAAAATTCTCTCAAAATGGGTCTCTCCCTCCTTATTTATATAAAACCACGATGCTCAAATCAGAGCAATCAGCCGTCAAACAGCACTAGAATCGAAACGACAGAGGCTCGAAGAATGATGCAACGCATCGGGAAGATGCGTAATGATGGCGTATGTGGCTATGACGTTATCCTGAACCCGCCTCACTAACCGCAGCTCTCGGAGCAACACGTCATCACCTCGGCAACGATCATCATTACTCAAACTTCACGTCCGAATTTCTCCAGAATTGCTATTGATGAAGTCCGCTCATTGAGGTCAACCAAAAGACGACCTCGACAAGAGGAGGGAATAACTGTATGGGTCAAAATCCGGCTAATGAAATTTGGCAAGAAGAGGTGATCAAGTGTGAGAACTTCAGATCATCATGGGCGACTAGGCCGAGGTCGATCAGGGCTTAACAATATGGAGCCATCGAGCAAGACATTAAGGCCGAGGTCGAGTAGTAGGAACAGGAATAACGACTGATATAGCTTTGGAATTTTCAAAGGGAATATTCTATTGAATATTCCCTCTGCTGTACTTTTTAAGGGTTTTTGGGAATATCCCATATAAATAGTAGAAGAAAGAGTGCGAAAAGGGGTTAAGAGTCATTCTGATAAGAACTCTAATGAAAAGTTGACTCAAGAAAGACAATATAGAAATATCACCTTTCCACAGCGATTCGTTTGGTTGTTTGCTCCATTTTTTCTCATCAGATTCGAGAAAACCTCATATATTTCCATATCCATTTGTCTTACATTGTTGTCAGAAGGAAGAATCATTCACCCCATTCAATATTTGGGTGAATTCTTTCCTTCTATTTACATTTATTGTCATTTATTATAGTTATTGCTCATCATTGTTCCACTTTTGGTTCATAACAACATCATTTAATACCATTTGTATTAAATCGGTTCTAACATTGTTTGGCATTTTTATACAAGCGCATGTTGGATCTATAACTTATTATATTTAACTAGGATTTACCCATTACCTTTTTATTTAATTAGTTTAACAAAAAAAAATTCATACTTTTTGGTTAAACAATTTCCTTCCAAGAAACAGACAAGTTGTACAAAAAGAAACTATATACAAGTAGAAATTTCCTTAGAAGAGCAAGGGGAAATTCAATGAGATTTTACTGTACAATTTAGGCGTGTTTGGTTTAACAAAAAATATTTTCCGTTGAAAATGGTAGTAGTTGATAGTAGCCTATATTATGTGATATAGATGTTATTTATTCTCTAAGTTAACCATACTTTATTGATGTTTTAAGTGTTAGGATAACAAAATTCTCTAATTGAGGTTTTTATGCTTTGCAGGAGCTATTCCGGATTAGGAACATAATATGGAGTGTTTTGGAGTCAAATATGTAGATACAAGGCCAATCGAGAAGAGCCCAGATGAAAACGAGCAAGAAAAGGCGAAGAAAGACTGGGCAATAGTCCACCGCGACCGCGGTCGAACTGCGGCTGGAACGCGGTAGACAAAGGAGCAAAATAGAATATATATAAACCACCACGGTCGCACCGTGGTTGGCTCGCGGACGCGGGCGATCTGGAGACGGCCAGGAAATCCTAGGGGCTTAAGTGTAAAACGTGGGAACTTATCCGAACCCCATATAAACTCAAATACTCGCCCAAGTTAAGGTTTAAGCTTGTTTTAGACTTATTTGGAGGCAAGAACAAGTGGGAGAAAGATCAAGACACCATTAGAGTTTTTCATTGTTCTTCCTTTATCATTATTTTGGGAATCATGAATTATTTTATTGCTTTATCTTATTTTATCATGAGTAGCTAAATATTTAGTCTAAGGTTTTGATGGAACCTATTGAAGGATGAAACTCTTTATATGTTAATATAGATTTTCCAATTTTAATCTCTATTTGTTCAACTACGTTCTTGTTGTAGTTAATTGAAAAGATCCTCAATTAGCTGTGCCTATTTAATATGTATTACTCGGGAGAGAGTGCATATTTAGGTAGTTGTTGAACAACATCACTCCCGACGTATGTGAGGAATCAATAACCAAGGGTTTAAAGGTGGGATTAGGGATATCAAAACCTTGGGGTGAGATCTAAGTGAGTTGTAATAAAAGCCAACTAGCGTAACTCGGGAGAGTATGTCTAGTAAATTATCGTAATTACTCGGGAGAGATGTACGTTAGGAAGAGTGATCATGATCGATAGAGACGATTAGGCAAACTTATATGAATCATAACAGGAAGAGATTCCATCAATAAGGGAAATCATAACTTTAGATCCTTCTCCTTATTTTTTACAATCCATTCTTAGTTAACTCTTAGTTAATATAGTTTCATTAAGTAATAGTTAGTAGAAAAACAACCAATTGTTATTCAAAATATCTTGGAAGTTGAGTGCGTGGAATTGAGTGAGTGTGATAACTGTAATTGGTAGGTTAATTCCCTGTGAGATTCGATTCTGGGCTTAATACTCGGAATATATTGACAACGATCGCTTAGTCCTTTTTAGAAGGCATATTTAGGCGTGATCAAATTTTTCCTCCTTTGCCGGGGATTTAACAGTGTTATCGATTATTGTTGAAAGAAGTACAAAAATTCTTAGTGTAGTCAATTTTCTTCACTTTCAATCAATACATTGAAATTTTAACATTTTCAGACTTGGTGGTTACAGGTGCATGCCTAGAAACTTATCGAGAACTGGTGAAGTGTTTGAAGCATTATGAGATCCCGAGAAAGTTTTCAAGGCCTTGAATCGAGACAACCGGAACAGCAAACAACAAAACTCAACTGAACAACTTGAACCAGACATGGCAGATCTTGTGAACAACAGAAATATTGGGGATGGCGTGGAGGACCCAAATGCGCAGGTAGTGGAGCCTCTTGTGCCAGAGGCTGCTTTATATGACTGGGCACAATCCACGACAGACAATTTGTCCACAGCGATAGTAGTCCCGCAGATACATGCAGATTCATTCTAAATCACAAACAATATGTTGCATATGTTTCAAATCAAGGGACTATTCTCGGGGTCATACATTGAAGATCCCCAACAACACTTGAAGAACTTCCTTTCAATCAGCCAAACACAAAGACACCACAACGTGTCTCCGGAAGCAATAAAGATGTTGTTTCCATTTTCTGTGATAGGAGCAGCCCAGACTTGGCTAAATTCACCCCCCATAAATTCCATCACTACTTGGGAGGAGTTGGTCAAGAAATTTGTGAACAAATTTCATCCACCCAACAAGACTGCTCAACAAATTGATGAGATCTTGAGCTTCAGACAGAAACCAACATAAACATTGCAAGAGACGTGGGAAAGATTTAAAGAGTTGTTGGTTGTATGTCCACACCATGGTATTCCTGAGCAGATGCTGGGGCAGAGATTTTACATGGGTCTGGCAGATAGTGTGAAAGCTAATGTTGATGCTTCAGCTGGTGGAGCATTCCTGAGTAAAATGTTCAGAGAGAGCAAGATCTTGCTCGACAAGATGTCCCATAACTCAGGATGGACAAACAGAAACGCGCCCATCACTCATGTGGTCCACTCAGTGGCATTAGATCCAGCTAACTCTCTTGCTGAAAATATGGCCACATTAATGACACAAATGAGCATCCTCACCAAAAAGGTGGAAGAGTCTGGTCAGACACAACAAGTGCACATAGTTGATACAACCAATGGGGGCTTATGTACATCTTGCATCAGTCAGCCATTTGGTAGCCAGTGGAGCGCTGAGGGGGATCACCAACATTATCTTGAGGACATGAATTATGTGTCCAACTATGGGGGTCAGAGACCAGGTAGTCGGAATTGGGGGCAGCAGAATCAGCAATGCAGGCCAGCCCCGCAGCAACATAATCACGGTAACATGGGGTCCATGCGACCACAGGGTAATATGGCACCTTACCAAAGGCCACAGGGCTATAACAACCAGAATCAACAACAGGGGTATCATCCACCTCAACAACAACATAATGGGAGACAGGAAGACGGGTTTTCTAGGCTCGAGGCAATGATGCAGCAGGTGATTGGGTCTAATGCAAAAATAAGTGAAAGAGTAGATTCACACGATTTAGCTATCAAAATGAGGTCCAAATGGGTCAGATTTTGATGTCACTGAATAATCGTCCTCATGGGACGTTACCTGCAGACACTCAGGTAAATCCAAAAGATCATGGCCCGAAGCAGCTGATGGCAGTGAGTCTACGTAATGGTAGAGACCTGGACTTGGAGGAAGAGAGGGCTCGAGAAAGCAGACATGTTGAGACACTTGTGTTAGTGCCCATTGAGCTAGATGACTCAGTAGGATTGGCTGAGGTGATAGTGCAGCATGAACAGGAGAATGAGGCTGAGAAAGAAGCTGAGACAACACAGGAACCGGTATTGGAGGCAACGCCTGAAAAAGAGAAAGCCCAAATCACAGGAAAGAAGTGACCTCCAGCACCATTCCCACAGAGGCTAGCCAAATATCAAAAAGATGAGCAATACAATAAGTTTTTGGACATGTTGAAACAAATTCAGGTAAATATTCTATTGATTGATGCTTTAAAACAAATGCTTGGTTATGCAAAAATGATGAAGGACTTGATGTCCCGCAAGTTCGACTTCCAAGACTTGGCCACAATGACTCTAACTCAGACATGCAATGTTGTTGTAACTAGACCCATTGCTGAAAAATTGTCAGACCCAAGGAGTTTCACAATTCCCTGCACCATATGTAACTTTGCTTTTTCCAAGGCACTATGTGATTTGGGGGCAAGAATAAATCTTATGCCCCTAGCTATCTATAAAAGGCTTGGGATTGGACGAGCTAGACCCACGTCTATGTTGTTGCAGCTGGCTGACAGAATTGTAAAGAGGCCCTCAGGTATTCTTGATGACGTGTTGGTGCAGGTAGGGAAATTTGTGTTCCCTGTAGATTTTGTGATTCTGGACTGTAGTGTGGACGAAGAAGTTCCCATAATTTTAGGAAGGCATTCTTGGCCACGTGGCAAGCTCTGATTGGCTGCGAAACTAGAGAGCTCAAGATGAGGTTAAATGACGAAGAGATAACGCTCAACGTGCAGAAATCTATGAGGCGACCAAGTGAATTCGCCAATTATTCTTTAATTGATGTCGTGGATGTAATCCTGGAAGAGGATGATGAGACCTTGAACATTGAGGACCCTCTAGCTGCATGTCTTATGAATTTAGATGAGGTGAATGGTGAAGAATTGGCGAAATAGGTGCTTGCTCTTGAGGGCAAAGGTTTTTGGAAGAGACCACTCGAATTCGAGCCCCTGCACTTAGAGAAAAGGGAGACTCCTCCAGCCAGGCCATCCATAGAAGAACCACCAAAACTGGAGTAGAAGCCATTGCCCGCCCATCTCAGGTATGCATTCTTAGGACCTAACTCCACATTACCCGTTATTATCTTATCTAGTTTGTTAGATGTGCAGGAAAAACAACTTTTGTAGGTACTGACAGAGTGCAAGACTGCTATTGGATGGACCATGGAAGATATTAAGGGGATCAGCCCGGTATTTTGTATGCATAAAATTCTGCTGGAAGATGGGCACAAACCTTCTAGAGAACACCAAAGAAGGCTGAAACCCAATATGAAGGAAGTGGTGAAGAAAGAAGTTATTAAGTGGTTAGATGCGGGAATCATCTTCCCCATCTCTGACAGCAACTGGGTTAGCCCAGTGCAATGTGTTCCTAAGAAGGGTGGAATGACGGTGGTGAAAAATGATAAAAATGAATTGATCTCTACACGAACCGTCACAGGCTGGAGAATTTGTATGGATTACAGGAAGCTCAACTTAGCCACCCTGAAAGACCACTTCCCACTTCCCTTCATTGATCAGATGCTTGACAGACTGGCAGGGAGGTCCCACTTCTATTTTCTGGATGGGTACTCAGGATACAATTAGATCTCCATTGCACCAGAGGACAGAGAGAAGACCTCATTCACATGCCCGTATGGGATCTTTGCTTTTCGGAGGATGCCCTTTGGCCTATGCAACGCACCCGCCACATTCCAAAGGTGCATGATGGCCATATTCACAGACATGGTAGAAGACATAATGGAAGTGTTCATGGATGATTTCTCAGTGGTGGGAAAC
Source organism: Nicotiana paniculata (assembly GCA_005239505.1). Lineage (NCBI taxonomy): Eukaryota > Viridiplantae > Streptophyta > Magnoliopsida > Solanales > Solanaceae > Nicotiana > Nicotiana paniculata. The sequence goes on along the minus strand of ML350610.1, from coordinate 4,869 downwards.
TCATTAGATGAGTGCCTTAAAAATCTGACCAGAGTGTAGAAGAGGTGCATTGAGACTAACCTGGTACTTAATTGGGAAAAGTGCCATTTCATGGTACAAGAAGGTATAGTCTTGGGACACCTAGTATCAAGCAAGGGAATTGAGGTGGATCGTGCGGAAGTTGATGTGATAGCAAAGCTTCTACCTCCCACATCAGTCAAAGCAATCAGGAGCTTCCTCGGGCATGCCGGTTTCTACCAGAGATTCATAAAAGACTTCTCAAAAATTGGTAACCCTCTGTGTAAATTGCTAGAAAAGGATCACCCCTTTGTGTTTTCTGATGATTGCAAGATAGCATTCGAGGAATTGAAGAAGAGTCTAGTCACAACACCCATCATTGTTGCCCCCGACTGGGAGCAACCATTCGAGCTAATGTGTGACGCAAGTGACTATGCAGTGGGAGCAGTGTTAGGACAACGGAAAGATAAAATAATGCACCCAATTTACTACACAAGTAGAACGTTGAGTGGAGCCCAACTGAACTACACTGTAAATGAAAAAGAGATGCTGGCTGCAGTGTTCGCGTTTGACAAGTTCAGATCGTACCTGATTGGCTCAGAGGTAATTATATGTACTGATCATGCTGCTCTCAGGTACCTGATAAAAAAGAAAGAGTCAAAACCGTGCCTGATTTGTTGGGTGCTACTGCTGCAAGAGTTCGACTTAAAAATCAAGTAGCTGATCACTTATCGCGACTGGAAGGAGCTGAAAAATTAGTTGAGGTAGAGGATATTCTGGAAACCTTTCCAGATGAGTAGCTACTTGCCACAATACTTGAGGAAGTGCCATGGTATGCAGACATTGCAAACTACCTGGCAAGCGATATAGTTTCCTATGACCTTTCCTCTGTGCAAAAGAAAAAGTTTACCATGATTGTCGCATGTACTACTGGGATGAACCTTATCTGTTTTGGATTTGTGTTGAAAATATGATCCGGAGGTGTGTTCCTGAGATAGATCAATCTTCTGTTTTGCAGGCATGTCACGCATCGACATATGGAGGACATTTTGGGGGAGTTAGGACGGGCGCGAACGTTCTAGAAGCCGGTTTCTACTGGCCAACTGTGTTTAAGGATGCACATCTATGGGTCAAGGCCTGTGATGAATGCCAGTGAACCGGGAACATTTCCCGTCGCCATGAGATGCCCATGAGGCATGAACCCAATTCCGGAGGTTGAAGTGTTCGATGTTTGGGGAATAGACTTCATGGGTCCCTTCGTCAGTTCCTATGGCAATAAGTACATACTTGTTGATGTAGATTATGTGTCCAAATAGGTGGAAGCTGCATCACTCCCCACCAATGATGCAAGAATGGTGATTGGGTTTTTGAAGAAGAATATATTCACCCGTTTTGGGACCTCGAGAGCCATAATCAGTGACGGAGGCACTCATTTCTGCAATCGAGCCTTTGAGAAATTGCTGGTGAAATACGATGTACGCCACAAGGTGGAAACTCCATACCATCCTCAGACCAGTGGGCAGGTCGAAGTGTCAAATAGAGAGATAAAGAGTGTGTTGGCCAAAACTGTGAATGCCACAAGAATAGATTGGGCGAAAAAATTAGATGACGCACTCTGGGCCTATAGAACTGCTTTCAAAACACTAATTGGCATGTCGCCATACAAGTTGGTGTTTGGAAAGGCCTATCACTTGCCAGTGGAGTTAGAACATAGAGCTTGGTGGGCACTGAGACAACTGAATCTAGACATGGAAGCTGCGGGAACGAATAGATGTCACATAATTGCATGAACTGGATGAGTTCCGCTATCTTGCTTTTGAGAGCACAAGGTTATACAAAGAGAGAATGAAGAGGTTGCACCGCAAGAATATTATTGAGCCGGATTTCAAACCCGGAGATATGGTGTTGCTTTATAATTCAAGACCGGGTAAACTCAATTCACAATGGTCTGGACCATTTCGTGTGGTTGAAGTGCTCCCTTCGGGTGCTATAGAGATTGCCTCAGAAAATGACTCTCGCACGTTTAGAGTCAATGGGCACAGGTTGAAACCATATGTGGGCATGGATGAAGTCAAGGACGTGTCAGTGATCCATTTGACTGATCCCCAGAGGTTGAGCGGGCCTTAAATACGCTCGTATGCGTCGTGCCACGACGTTAAATCAAGCGCTTCTTGGGAGGCAACCCATGTTTTCTTTTGTTTTTCCCTTTTGCTCTGTTGTTGTACTTGATGTGTATGATACTAACCCATTTATTAGTGTACAGGGCAAGATTGGTGCATAGTGGGAGAAGTCGGGGGCAAGAACCAACTCCGGAAAGGTAAAAACGTGATAACAAAAAAAAAAAATTGGAGGTCCGTCACCGCGACCGCGATTGGACCACGGTGAAACACTTGCTTTCTGTCCCCAGCACCGCGACCGCGGTCGGGATGCGGTTGGACCACGGTGAACAACGTATGTTCTGTTTCTTCCACCGCAGTCTGAGCGCGGACCGAGCGCGGTGGAACGTTACTGTTCTGCCGATGCATAAGTAAGTTGTAAATTTTTTTTTAAAATTTTTTTTCCTCTTCCAACCCTATTAAAACTAAACATAACCCCCCCTCCCCCCACTTCCAACAATCCCCTTCTCACTCTAACTCTCTAAACCCACGCCTCTTCTTCTTCTGCCTCTCTCTCACAAACCCTTTCCTCTCTCACACACACCCACTTCTGCCTCCCCTCCTTCCCAATCTCCCTTCCACTCCAAATTTCTTTCCTTTTTCCCCTCTGGCAACTTTACAAGTCTCAGGTATGTCATGTTTTCTTTCTCTCTTCTTCTTTCCTTTTCTTTTGCAATTGTAATTATAGATTTGTTGTAGTATCTAGAGTAAAATTTTTGGCTTTTTTTCTTCTTTTTAGTTGGTAATGTGTAGAATACGGTAGAAAAGAGCATGATTTTGTGGTGTTGAAGTTGATTGTGGCGGGGTGGAGTATGTGTAGTGATTGTAGTTGATTTGGGGGAGGGTTTGTACTTCCATGGGCTAATTATATGAAATCATTGTTCAATGCACACTAGGTGCTTGTGAAATTTCCCCATTGAGCTGTACTTGTTAATGTGACCATAGTGGTGGTGAAGTCTGAGTAACCACCCTGGGTTCTCACATCTCAAACCCTCACTAATAGTAGCCCTTATTTTTCCAGGTACAATGCATCAAGCAAGGAAAAGACGTGCCACAGGTTCCTCGCCAGTGGGCCAGGTGGTTCATCCAGAACTCGAGCTCAGGTGAGTTCGAGCCAGTTTGACAATACCCAGTTTGTCTCCAAAGGGCTCAAGATAGATTCCCAGTTTGAGGTAGTCCACCAGTGTGAATTGTTCTTGGTGCGAGGAGTAGGGAAGTTACCCGGTGATGATTAGGCCTATAGAGTGTGGTTTTGTTGCTAGAGGACTAGCAACGCTTTAAGTGTGGGGTGTTGATAGTAGCCTATATTATGCGATATAGATGCTATTTATGCTCTAAGTTAACCATACTTTATTGATGTTTTAAGTGTTAAAGGATAACAAAATGCTCTAATTGAGGTTTTTATGCTTTGCAGGAGCTACTCCGGATTAGGAAGATAATATGGAGTGTTTTGGAGTCAAATATGTAGATACAAGGCCAATCGAGAAGAGCCCGGATGAAAACGAGCAAGAAAAGGCGAAGAAAGACTGGGCAATAGTCCACCGTGACCGCGGTTGGAACGCGGTAGACAAAGGAGCAAAATAGAATATATATAAACCACCACGGTCGCACCGTGGTTGGCTCGCGGATGCGCGCGATCTGGAGACGGCCAAGAAAGCCTAGGGGATTAAGTGTAAAATGTGAAAACTTATCCTAACCCTATATAAACTCAAATTCTCGCCCAAGTTAAGGTTTAAGCTTGTTTTAGACTTATATGGAGGCAAGAACAAGTGGGAGAATGATCAAGACACCATTAGAGTTTTTCGTTCTTCTTCCTTTATCATTATTTTGGGAATCATGAATTATTTTATTGCTTTATCTTATTTTATCATGAGTATCTAAATATTTAGTCTAAGGTTTTGGTGGAACCTACTGAAGGATGAAACTCTTGCTATGTTAATATAGATTTGCTAATTTTAATCTCTATTTGTTCAACTACATTCTTGTTGTAGTCAATTGAAAGGATCCTCAATTAGCTGTGCCTATTTAGTATGTATTACTCGGGAGAGATTTACGGTAGGAAGAGTGCTCATGATCGATAGAGACGATTAGGCGAATTTATATGAACCATAACAGGAAGAGATTCTATCAATGGGGGAAATCATAACCTTAGATCCTTCTCCTTATTGTTTACAACCCATTCTTAGTTAGCTCTTAGTTAATATAGTTTCATTAAGTAATAGTTAGTAGAAAAATAACCAATTGTTATTCAAAATATCTTGGAAGTTGAGTACGTGAAATTGAGTGAGTCTGATAACTGTAATTGGTAGGTTAATTCCCTGTGAGATTCGACTCTAGGCTTAATACCCGGAATATATAGACAACGACCGCTTAGTCCTTTTTATAAGGCATAGTTGGGCATGATCGGTAATCTTACTCATTTTTCGGTGTTTGGTACGCAAATTAAGGAAAATAACTTCTCAAGAGTATTCATACATATTTTTGATGCAATAAACATGAAGCCATAAATTTTCGAACCAACAACCTTCCTAACGCATAAATTTAATAAAATTTTGACCTCGCAAACTTTCGAACCCGTAAGCTCTATAATTTTTAAACCCGCAAATTTCCAAACACATAAACCTCTGAACTCATAACTTTGGAACTCGCAAAATTTTGAACATGTAAACCGAAAAAATGAAAAAAACAACACTGAAAATATTAAAAAATATATATA